>QEOT01124145.1:14022-59963 GCA_003123785.1 Pterocarya stenoptera | reverse complement strand
AATTCCTTTTCATGAGAAGAAGTTCCCTTGAAGCGCAAGCTCTAAAAAGATCCCATTTAGAAAGGGAATACCGACTAAAGGAAAGAGCACTCGGATGGCTTTGGGACTTGTCATATGGCTCTGAGAGCTCCTCTTCAAGCTTCTTTCCATATGGAGACTCTTTGAACTTCCTAGAGAACAAATCGACAGGAATGTAACTGTGAGGTACTTCCGTGTGATACCAGTACTGTGCTTGATCTTTCCTTGAGATTACCTGTATAAACATAGGGTGAAATAGTTTTTTTAAGGAGAGAAGAGCTTGAAAAGAAAACAAATATAAGCTGAAATACACTTACCTCCTGGATAAAATCAGCAACCCCTTTCCTATCCGGACATCTAAAACCACAATCCTCAAAAAACTCTAGAACATAATCACGTGGTCCATGATACACAATCTTTCCCTCTGACATCAAAATGAGGTCATCAAAAAGATCAAATGTCTCTGGGGCTGGCTGAAGAAGGGAAACCAGTAATGTAACATCTGTGATATGCACTAGCTGCTGAAGACAAGTAACAATTTGAAAGGCAGTGGAACTGTCTAAGCCATTTGTTATCTCATCCATAAACAGAGCTTTTGTAGGACCTACAATCATCTCCCCTGCAAAATTGAAGTCCAATTCCTTATAGTCAAAATCTAACCTGGCATTGGGAGTTAGTTCTCTCATTAAAACCAGCTAAGGTTATTTTTTTCACTCAGATTACCTGTAGTCAATCTCTTTTTCTGACCACCAGAGATACCTCTTCTCATAGCATCTCCAACTAGAGTGTCAGAGCAGATATCAAGTCCAATGATCTGAGAACTCAAGGGGCAGCAACAGAAATAAATTGGTAACATATTCATCCATTTACAAATTACAGGGTATAGGTTTTCTGTCAGCTTTGTTGAAAGAGAATGACCTTTAGTATGTAGTCTGTTTGAAGGGTTCTTTTTAGTCCTTCCACAGAAATCGCCTGCCAAAAAAATACAGTCAACATTACAATGAAAATCCTCAAGAAAACCATCAACAAGTAGGAACAAAACAAACACAAAATGTGACCAAAATAAATTATCTTATTTCATTCCAAAAGTAATAATACCCAGTGTGACCAAAATCTTTTATATGCTAAATCTTTTGCAGTGGCTGTGATTAACGCACATGCAACAGAGAATTGTCCTATGAGTAAGAGGATTCAGCTTCAATGATTTTGTCAATGATGGTTCTCCTTATCTTAAGTTTTCCATCATTTTATCCAAGAACAAAAAATCGCATATGGTCTGGATGGGATTTTTTCCCAAGTTTCTGTCAAAAACGAAAATTTCAACAACTGTAACTAGTTTCATGTAGCCAAATCAGTTGGCATACAGCAGTATAGATTATTTCATAAACAAGGAAAAAAGAAGATTAGAGATGAAACCGTTACCTTCATGTAAGTGTCTATGTCTGGATCGGGAACAACTCCGGCTTCCTTCTCTCTTTTACTGACTTCCATCAAAACATCTGAATTAGTCCAAAAACAAATGTTGCTGTCATTATCCAAGTGTTAGGGGTTTATACTTTATAAGGCAGTACTTATTAATGAATCATCTTCCCAGTTGAACTCTAAGGAAAACTTACCTGTTCGGCTTCCAACACCCATACAACGAGCTGAAAAGTCTAGTATTTCCCTCACGGTCATGTCAGGAATGTGCACGTCATTTTGGCTGATATAAGCCGAAGTCTTTTGGGGGACAAACTCTTCTAGCTTGTATCCATTGTAAGAAATTTCCCCAGTAATCTATTAGGCAAAACAGATAGATTATACATAAATTTGAAAGACTACAAATTAGATTAGCAATCAACCAAAAACTTGGTAACACTTACTATACTACATCAAACAAGGAGATATACCTATAATTATATATACAAAATTATCTGCATCGATTGCTTTGATCTGTCTTGATTTTTTTTTTTTTCCTATCAACATTCTGCTGATTTACGTTTCAAGTTATAGTTTCAAACTAGATGCCCATTAATGAGCGTATATTGCCCTCATCAGGCTGACAATAAAACTGCATTCTTCAAGTAATATGGAAGAAGTACTACACCTTGAGAGATTCGTCTAGATTCCCGGACAGGGCCTTTAAAAGGGACGTCTTTCCGCAACCTGGGGGGCCAAGCAGCAGAGTTATCCTGCAGAAAAGGTGAAGCCATGAGAATACGTCTCCAGCCTCATATCACCCAAACATTTCGAATCCTCTCTATAGAAAGATTTCTGTGAAGAAGTTATCAAAATTGAAATGGAAGTATTAAAATTGAAGGCCAAAAAAAACAAGATATTCCAGTTCCAACTGATCGTAAACTTGTATTTTGAGACACTCGAGAGGTGAACATTTCGTTGAATGTGGGGATACCACTAGGTGATGAGGAATCACAACGTGATAATTTTCCCGTGTGAAGTTTCTGCTTTGAATTAGCAACTCCATGGAACAAAGCATGGCGATCCAGTATACAACGCACAGTCCTCAGAAAGGCCCTCCCTAATACAGACCTAAATCTTTGAAACAGATACAAACTTCATTTGGGGGATGCAACGAGAGAACGGCAAATTAAGGAACTTTATCTTTTATTTCTATTCATCTGTGTCCATAAGATAGAGCGACAACATGTATAGACATTTTGAGCTTTAATCATTGAAAAAGTTCATTATCAGGAAATCTTCATTTTGGACCTCCAACGCTCTCGAATTTTATATATTCTTCACAAGCTTAGGCTTTGTCATGGAGATTATTCGACAGCAAGAAACAAAGTTTCTTCAAAACACACCGGCGAGAAATTAAAGAATCGTGAGAAGGGTACAGGGAAAAAAAAAACTGAAAATGATTACATCCTCGAACTTAAAATATGTCTAATTTTGGAGAAATTAATCAAATAATAATAATAATAATAATTGAAACATACTTATATATATATATTCTTATCAAATATGTGGTGTATGGATGATGGGTAGAATAAATTAATTAATTTATAATGAATAAAACTAAAAAAAAAATAAAAATAAAAATAAGTTTTATATGTGGGGATGATGAATAATAAAATTAAAAAAAATATTTACTGCAGTAATTAAGATAAAAAAAATATTGATGTTTTAATTATTATTTTTATAAGAACAATAAACTTTATCACAAGTCTTGTAATTGCACAACAGAATTCTAGCAAGAATATTAATATCATCATTAAAAACTTGAGTTGATCAAGCTAAAGGCATTGCATGAGGATAACCGGAAAAATCATATAAGAGTATTACATATAAGTTTAAGGAACCACTAAAGGTAGTGACTTTAATTATTTTATGGCCACTTTCAAAGATTGAGCCTGCATTTAGACGTTGAGTTGAGTTAAATTCTCTATAAATAGTAATGAGTTGAGATAGTAAAATAAGTTATGTGGGATCTACCTAAGATGAGTTTAGATGTGTTTAGATATTAAGATAAATTTAAATGTATTTATAAAAAATTAAAAATAATTATAAATTTTACGTGTAAAGATATATTTAGTTAAAAAATATGGTGAGTCTCGTATAAAAAAAAGTTTTTAATTGATATGAACTCAATAATTTAAGAGTTAAAATGTTAGAAGACACTAAGGCCTCGCTTGGATATACAGTTCAGATGAGATGAGATCAGATGTTTTGAATAGTAGTTGAATAAAATATTAGTATAATATATTTTTTAGTATTATTTTTATGTTAGGATTTGAAAAAATTGAATTGTTTATTATATTTTTATATGAAAATTTTAAAAAAATTATAATAATTGAGATAAAATAAGATAGTACTTAATTTTATGTAAACAAAAGAGACCTAAATCTTAACCGAACGAGTTCGTCAAAGAAGCAAACACAGATGGCTACCGAAGGTATTAAATATTTTTGAAATTTTAACGATGGGCTACTTTATTTATGAAAATATGGACTTGAAATCATTAGATGCTAACAAGAGTTGCATTCAGGACAGTTGACTTAGATCTTAATAAAAGCTGCATAGCATAGCAACCTTCCAGGTTTTATGATACTACTAACGTCATTGATGATGCTTATCTTGGCTTGACGTGACTTTGAACCCGGCAGCTTTGCGTAGAACTGTTAAGGACCAAAAATAAATAAATTAATTAATTAATTAATTAATTGACTTCAATAATATTAAATACTAAAACAAATATTAATGCAGATCACGCCGACTTAGAAATATTATTACAAGATTTGGGCATCTAGCTATTGGCCAGGTCGGTTAATCTTTTTGAGGGACGGCAGAATTGTCAAATTTCAGGTGCGGCCAAGCCAGATATGTTAGAAATCAGTCATACTATAAGAAAAATATATATTTAAAACTATTTGTTTGGGATAAAAAAATTATTTACGATTAAAATAGATTTATTTTAATTATAAATAATTATTTTATTAGAATTAATTATCTGCAAATAAATAATTTTTTTGTAGTGTAATAAAAATAGATAAAAAAATTAATTTAAAATTTCTACAAATTATTTTTTCAGAAAATATTATCAAAAAGTCATTTTGTATGCATCTAGCTAGACATGCAAGCTGCGTGCATGTAGCTAGGCTGTCAAGTTTGAACACAATGTTGCCGTTTTATTCTATTACGTACGTATCAATTAACCATGTTTGAAAGTCCAGGAACTTGAATACTTACGCTGGAGATGGTGCTTTGAAGAGAATTCCATAGGGTTGGAAGGGCCTTGCCATGCACTACCTCACACTCAGCTTCAACACGCAGATTTCTGCACCTCACTTCTACAGTAGGCAACTTTACACCAACCCTGCAAAACGTCGATATTAATTATATATGCCCGGCCGTACGTAAAGCCGTAAATGAACTACTGAAATTTGATTAATCGGATAAACTCGATTCAAGCTTAGTTCATTTCATCAAAGAATTAAGTATTTCTAACTTTATCATGACAAATGTGTTTGCGTTTAGAGATGCCGTATCACAGAGAGAGAGAGAGAGAGAGAGAGAGAGAGAGAGGGCCGGCTTACTTGTCTATTCGGTTTCTAATTTTTTGCAACAAGCGATGGTTGTCATTCTCAATCTGTTTGATGAGCTTCTCTACAAAGACATGCCGTTCTAGAGCCCCGAGCTTCGTAACATCAACCACTTGTTTCCCTTTCTTTTCAACAGCACCATGACCACCATCATCATCAACATCAGCATCAGCATCCTTATCAAATAGAGAAGATCTCAGCCGCTCAAACGTAGGTAATCTCTCAATTTCAGCCCACTGTAATGCATATTCAACATCACCATCTCCCTTTGCAGAACTCAATCCTGAAGTACTGCTTCGGAAACTTGAGGTATGCCGCCGAAAAGATGATCTGATACTTCTTCCTATCTCTGCCAACTCAATTCTCAGTGACTCTATCTCATCTGTACTAACTATCTGAGCCATGTTTTTGTTCCTGAACTTGGAGAACTTCAACTTGCAGAGGTATATATATATACATATATATATATATTTATACATCAAGAGAAGCAAGACTATGCTTTAGGTTCGGACTATTTGATTGATGAAGCAAGGATGATGCATGCAGTAATAATCAGGTTCTTGATAGCCAAGCTAATTTAAAATATCGCTGGGTATTAGATATCATGACTTTACTAGAGAGAGATGCTTCTGTAGTTGACCAATTCATGCCAACTTCTGATTGATCGCGAATAAATGATGATGCATGCACTGATCTTCATGTTCTTGGCAGCCAAGCAATTAGTTGAAAAATATTGCTGGGTATTAAATATAGCGCATGACTTTACTTGAGAGAGAGAGAGATTATCTGTTGCATGTTATTTAAGCTTAACCAAAATAAATCCTTTTTAATGTTCAGAGCATAACTCATCTTTTTTATGTTAAAATAATCTCTCTCTCTCTCTCTCTCTCTCTCTCTCTACATATATACATATATATAAATGGTTGTACAAACACATGCGTGGAGCCAATTATTAGGTCTATATATATATATATTTAGTGGAAGATTTTTTGTCCGCCTTGAGTTCATCGACAGCTAATATTCTCTTTAATATTGTGAGGCCGCCACCATAGCACGTACTACTTGCCGCCACTATAACAAATTTTAGTTTTAGGGAAAAAATTTTCTAAAAGTAATTATTAAATTTCGTTTTAAATAAAAAAATATGACTTTGTAAAAACGTTCGAATTAAAAGATGTTCAAACCATATTTTTTATGATGAATTAGGTCGTCTCAAAATATCAAACCTATTCGAATTGTCAAAAATACGTTCAAACCTGTAATTAGTATACATTCGAATGCTATATAATTTGTTCGAATGATAATATTGGTGGGAAAGTAATTTATTTTGGCAAAGAAAATTTAAATCTATTCGAACGGTAAAAATTTGGTGAAAAACCTTAGCGGGAAGACTGCGATCTCATTCGAACACAACATTTATGCATTCAAACGGAATATTTGGTGTGATATTAAATTAGAATTGCTGGGATTTTGTTTAAACCTTGTTCGAACGGAATATAAAATTTTTACGAATTCATAAATTAATTTTATGTAATTAATGAAAAAATATTTTATTGCAGAGACATGAGCTTCGATTTAGTCTCTGCGAGGGCGACCTAGATTGCATCAATGATCTCTAATATCTATGCACGCATCTCTACACGCATGATCTCTGCAATCTCCTCACGAGTAGCACTGTGTGATGCACCTTGTGTAAATGCCTTACCAAATACGCCCTTTGCACCTCTCTGAGTGTCGACTGCCTCTGTAGTGGGTGCACGAATAAGAAATCTAGAGTGTCTGGTGCTACGAGACAAAGTTGTCAAGTTGATCGGTCCAATCGGCTCTCGAAGACGCTCAAACTCCTTTGGCCTGACCCTTTTGCTAAAAGCAATCGTGTGAGCATAACTCCAAACATCAATAAATCTGTCATAAAATTTTTTTGATAAGTACAAGTATTATATATATCAAAAGGAGTAACCAAGTACACTGAATAAAATAAAACTCTACCTGCAGTAATATAGGTGGCTTCTAATCGAATCCTAGTGAATATATATCTCGCTAGGTCAATAAGCACCCTGCGAGCGACTCGTAACATAAATCATGCCCGGTCCATGCTCACCTCAGTCTTGTGCAATCGAGGATCGATATTGTTGGCTATTATAATATTCATGATCTTGAAAAAACTAGATAAGTCCACCTGTTTGATGCTCTTGCTCCCATCATAGGAAGGAGCATCTGGACCCATAACCAACTGATGAACCTCATGATCAGCAAGGCCATCGATCTCATCAGGCATCACAGTATCCTCTTCCTCTACAATCTCTCCATCGCCTGCAGGTGTAGACTCTCTAAGCACCACATTAGGATATGCAGTGGGCAGTCGAGGGATACCTAGAAAATCAGCAACTGCATCAACTGAAAAGCGTATTTTGATGCCTCAGAAGGAGAAAGTGTATGCGTCATCCTCCTAGCTAGCACGACCAAGTTCTCTTTAGAACTCAGATACAATATTGATGTAGGAAACTATCTTGTCCGTCCCTTCATCCTTCTGATGGGTGTTCAACCACGATCCAGAAAGATTGATGCAAGAGAATATCCCTCCCACAAAAGATCTCTATAATCGTCTATCTTCAGCTGCCTCTCTAACAAAATAGTCATCTCTTGAACTTCTTCACTAGATGATTGCCTTGATGCAACCTACTTCTTTTCTCGAGATGACATTGAATTATACTAAATTTATGATATAAAATTAAGGACAATGATTACAAAATATCATAATTATAATTAGATCAAGGTAATTATATCTACCAAAAAATTAAAATAAAAATTTTCCGTTCAAATGATTAACAACACATTCCAACAGACATCTATGGGCGTTCGACCGGTAATAAAAATAAGTTCGAACGCCCATAGATGGCCGTTCAAACCGTCTAGTTGTCATTTCATGTTCCGTTCGAACATTATAGTGGACGTTTGAACGTCGATTTCTGGTTCGAAATCGCCTATGGCTAAGTCAACTCAACTATTGCAAAGTCGTAAATCTACGGTTTAAAAGCATTGTTTTTGCATCCCGTCCTCCATTTCCAGCGAACTACGGGATTGAAATGGGGTTTTACTAAAACATAATAGGTAAAAAAGGTTGGGGGATGAGATACCTATTGTGGATTGGAGAGTGGTGGTGGACGGTGGCTTCGATGATGGCGTTGGGCAGTAGGTGGCACTAGAGCGGTGGAGGGAACAATTGGACCATTTGGTGCATTCTAACGGCGCTGGGTCTGGACACGATGTCTTATATTCATTTTTTTTTTCCATTCGAACGGTTAGTAATGCTGTTCGAATGTATTCTAAAAATATCTTATTCGTTTTAACGCTTATGAATACCGTTCCAACGGTCAAAAAATTGCGTTGGTTATTATTATATTTTTTACATGTTTTACTAAAACATAATAGGTAAAATAGGTTGGGGGATGACATACCTGTTGCGGATTGGAGAGTGGTGGTGGACAGTGGCTTCGATGGTGGCGTTGGGCAGTAGGTGGCACTAGAGCGGTGGAGGGAACAATTGGACCATTTAGTGTGTTCTAACGGTGTTGGGTCTGGACATGATATCTTATATTCATTTTTTTTTCCATTCGAACTATTAGTAATGTTGTTCGAATGTATTCTAAAAGTATCTTATTCATTTTAACGCTTATGAATACCGTTCCAACGGTCAAAGTATTGCGTTAGTTATTATTATATTTTTTATATAGTATAGTATATACACTTATTAAAATTATAATCTTGAAAGTAGAGAGACAGTGCTCGTGCTAGACAGCTATTGAAAATATAATCTTCATTTTGGTAAGTGTTTTTACTTTTATATTCTATTTCAATGTCATTTTTTTATTAAAAAACTTAAATTTATATTCTCTTAAACTGAAATTAGTTCTTTTGTCTTATGTTTTTGCACAAAAGATTTAGGTTAGAAGAATATATTTGTGTTTGGATTTAAGAAATATGTAAATATATTTGTGTTTGGATGTGGAAATATATTTGTGTTTTTAAACAAATATGAAAATATTTCAGTTTATAAATGTGAGAATAGGAAAATGTATTTGTGTTTGTACAATGTTTGTGAAATATGCATCTTATGAGTTTATGTTTATCCCATGAATGTGTTCTTTGAGATTGTGTTTGTGTTTATTTCGTTTCTGAAATCTGGGTTGCAACCGTTCAAACATAATGATTTTACGTTCGAACTAGTTATCCTGTTCAAACAGATATTGAATTGTTCGAACTAGTGTACTCATATATATATTGTAATACTTAAACTCAAATTTAATACTTAGATGATAAATTATTAAAAAATATAAAGTATAATTAAAAATTAAGTAACATAAGATATAAGATTTAAAAAATAAGATTATAATTAATAAATAAATTTAAATTACGATTCATACTTTAAAAATAAGAAACATAAGATTTATTTAATACATAAATTACAATTAATACTTAAAAGATAATGAGATTAAAAGCTATAAGGTATAATTAAAAAATAAGTAAATTTACATTATAATTAATACTTAAAAATCAGAAACATATGATTTGGTTTACTAGTTAGGAATTATATGAATTTCAGTGTTATTTTTATATGCATGTAATTGAACCTTAGACCCGTTTGAGAGTTGTGGCCAAACATTCTCTTAAAGATTGTTTGGGTACAACTTTTGAATTTTTCAAAGTGGACAGTTTGGGATTCTATCATCTACATGACAGAAATATTTAGTTTAAACTCTTATGTTAGTCAATTAAAATTTTGGTTCAGTGTTTCTTTACATTCTTCGGATATGTTGTTCGTAAGTTGTTCGGCCCATGAATAGGATCGACGACTTATCGTGACTAGCATACTTGGAGAATTGTAGAAAAATGCTACCGAAATTTTGACTAACATTAAAGTTTAAACTGAGTATATATGCGATATAGATGATAGTCTCTCGGATGAGATATGACCAATTACCTTGTCAATACTAGAAGCATTATCCGCTAAAAGACTCTTGTAAATGTTTATCCTATGAATTAGGTTCTTTTGATAGACAGGTGATGAGTAACGAAAATTATGGAGAAGAGTTTGAAGCTATCAGGAGATAGACTTGTGCGAGATTATAAGGAGTATGTGCAAGGGGTGAAATTTTTTATAGACTTTACTTGCATGAGTATTGACTCGAGGATTTATAAGATATCCGTGCAAGAAGTGCAAAAATCTTAGTTCTTATAATTTGGTGATGGTGGAGGATCATTTATTTGTAAGTGGAATCGATCATAAATACTCACCTTGAATCTTACATAGCGAACCATTTCCTAAAGAAGTTAGATTTAGCAGTCAATCCAATCAAATAGAAGAGGGTAACAATATCGACATTGACAACATTAATTTGAATATTTCTGATGACATTGATGATAATAGAGAGGATATGACTGAGATGTTAGGCAATCTGGGTGCAGGAAAATTTGGGACGAGGGATGGAGAAAGAACATATGCATAATTATTTGAGGGAAATTTAAATTTTGGTGTGGGAGGATGCACAACAAGAATTGTACGAAGGGTGCACCCGTCATAACAAGTTGTCTTTCACAGTAAAGTTGCTCCATACTAAGTTTATTTGTCGTATTTCTACCAAGGTTATCGACATGTTGGTAGAATTATTTAAAGAGGCTCTCCCTCAGGATAACGTGATATCTTATAATTTTTATGAAGCGAAGCAATTGAATAGAGGGTTAGGATTTGATTATACTATCATTCACGCTTGTAAAAATGATTGTGTTCTCTTCTAGGAGCAATATGCAGAATTTGAGTCATGCCTAATGTGTCATGAGTCAAGATGGACATTCGATAAGCACAATGTAACTCAAAAAATATTAAGACATTTTTTGTTGACTTCAAGGATTGTTTACGTTTCGGTTGACTACGAAATATATGTTTTGGCATCACACAAAAAGAGTCTACAATGAAAACTTCTTCTCACATCCTATAGATTCCTTATAATGGAAGAAATTTGACGTCGAGTATCCATGATTTGTCGAATAACCTTACAATGTACGTCTTGGTTTAGCAACAAATGGTTTTAATCCATTTGGCAACATGAGCACTACTCATAATACTTGGTCAGTCATATTAATGCCCTAAAACTTTCCATATTTGGAGTGTATGAAGGATCTGTATTTTATGATGATTCTACTGATACCAGGGCTAATGCCACCAGGGAACGAATTAGATGTAGATCTGCAACCACTGATTGCAGAGTTGAAAGAGTTGTGGGATCAGGGTGTCAGTACGTATGATGCGGCCTCATCACTGGAGTTCAATATGCATGTTGCAGTGATGTGAACAATAAATGATTTTCTAGCATACGAAAACTTGTCTAGGTGGAGCATAAAAGGTAAAATGGCTTGTCTTGTTTGCAATAAAGATACAGTCTCAATGGTTGACAAATGGTAGGAAGTTATGTTTCATGGGACACCGTCGATATTTACCAGATGATCATAGATGGCGTTCAAATAGAGTGATCTTTGATGGAAGGGTTGAGCGCAGGTCATCACTGCCAGAGTTGTTTGGGAATGATATTATCGTGTAGTTGAATGATGTTTTAGAAAATAGATTTGAGAAAGATGCAAGAGTTTAAAAAAGAAAACGACAAGTAACGGAGTTGTATTGGACAAAAAAAAGGTATTTTTTTCGAGTTGTTATACTGGTCTATCTTGACACTGTGCTACAATCTAGATGTTATGCACATTGAGAAAAATATATGTGAGAATATATTGGGCACTTTGATGTCAATAGAATGAAAGACAAAAGATACAGCTAACTCTCATAAAGATTTAAAAGAGTTGGGGATAAGGCCGAAGTTGTATTTACAAGATAATGGGTCTTTTACCAATTGTACATCGGATGGTATACTCTTTCAAGTGATGAAAGAAAGAAATTCTGTGATTGGTTTATGACAATCAAGTTACCCGATGGCTGTGCTTTAAACATGTCAAGATGTGTTTGAACTCATGATTGAAAGATAACTAATCTTAAAAGTCATGACTGTCATGTATTTCTACAATGTCTGTTACCAGTTGGTGTGCTTGGAAAGCTTACTTGAGATGCTCGCATTGCTCTCACAGAATTAGGGAGATTTTTTAAAGATATTTGTAGTAAAACATTGAAAATTGATGCATTGGTAAAAATGGAAGCTAACATTGCAGTGATATTGTGCAAATTAGAGAGTTTGTACCCCCTTCATCTTTGATGTAATTGTTCATTTAGTTGTGCACCTACTTCATGAGGCTTTACTCGCTGGCCTAGTTCAGTATAGATGAATGTATCTTCTTAGAAAAACTTAAGCTATTTGTTGGGAATAAAGCTCGTCCGGAAAGTTCGATTGCAGAGTCATACATCGATAGTGAATGTCATACATTTTGTTCAATGTATATCTGTGGAGATGATACTAGATTTACGAGACCATATCAAAATTATGAAGGTGGACAAATGGGAGTCTCATTGACATTTACTGTATTTTCCCAAATTGTACGTCCCATAGGCGCATAAAGGAGTTATGACCTATGTGGGCGAGAGTTTGAAAGAGCTCGATGGTATGTCTTGAATAACTGCGCAGGGATTGACAACTACTTGATGTTTGTAATAATCTTCTAAATCAATACTATCTTTAAATTCATGTATAACACTATAGTACTATAAGTTGATAAAAATTAATAGTTCACGTGAACATACGAATGGAACATATACAACTACTTCGCACGAATGATGTAACTGACGTAGAAAAGATGCACAAAGAGAAATTTGCCTTGTGGTTTGAACATACGGTATTACTATAAAGCCTCATCTTATAATACGAACTACATACCACTAAACTCTACAGATTTCTATCTGAAATTAATATAACTATTATCATATTTATTCATGTAGATTGTATTGAAATATGATGACAATTCAAAAGAAATATCACTAGAACTGTATGCTTTGATACGTGGTCCGTCTAGGTNCATCGGATGGTATACTCTTTCAAGTGATGAAAGAAAGAAATTCTGTGATTGGTTTATGACAATCAAGTTACCCGATGGCTGTGCTTTAAACATGTCAAGATGTGTTTGAACTCATGATTGAAAGATAACTAATCTTAAAAGTCATGACTGTCATGTATTTCTACAATGTCTGTTACCAGTTGGTGTGCTTGGAAAGCTTACTTGAGATGCTCGCATTGCTCTCACAGAATTAGGGAGATTTTTTAAAGATATTTGTAGTAAAACATTGAAAATTGATGCATTGGTAAAAATGGAAGCTAACATTGCAGTGATATTGTGCAAATTAGAGAGTTTGTACCCCCTTCATCTTTGATGTAATTGTTCATTTAGTTGTGCACCTACTTCATGAGGCTTTACTCGCTGGCCTAGTTCAGTATAGATGAATGTATCTTCTTAGAAAAACTTAAGCTATTTGTTGGGAATAAAGCTCGTCCGGAAAGTTCGATTGCAGAGTCATACATCGATAGTGAATGTCATACATTTTGTTCAATGTATATCTGTGGAGATGATACTAGATTTACGAGACCATATCAAAATTATGAAGGTGGACAAATGGGAGTCTCATTGACATTTACTGTATTTTCCCAAATTGTACGTCCCATAGGCGCATAAAGGAGTTATGACCTATGTGGGCGAGAGTTTGAAAGAGCTCGATGGTATGTCTTGAATAACTGCGCAGGGATTGACAACTACTTGATGTTTGTAATAATCTTCTAAATCAATACTATCTTTAAATTCATGTATAACACTATAGTACTATAAGTTGATAAAAATTAATAGTTCACGTGAACATACGAATGGAACATATACAACTACTTCGCACGAATGATGTAACTGACGTAGAAAAGATGCACAAAGAGAAATTTGCCTTGTGGTTTGAACATACGGTATTACTATAAAGCCTCATCTTATAATACGAACTACATACCACTAAACTCTACAGATTTCTATCTGAAATTAATATAACTATTATCATATTTATTCATGTAGATTGTATTGAAATATGATGACAATTCAAAAGAAATATCACTAGAACTGTATGCTTTGATACGTGGTCCGTCTAGGTGGGCCATCCAATACTCAGAATGTTTGGCGCATGGATATAGATTTCACACAGTTGACAGAGAATGATATAGGAAAACTTAAAATTATGGGCTTGTTGTCGAAGAAAGCTATGAGGATGATAACATTGACTTCTACGAAATTGTGAAAGATATTATATCGTTAAAGTAAGTGGGGGAATATATGTTCTGGTTGTTTAAATGTAATTGGTGGGATGTTTCAAATCCTAGGTTGAGAGTGCGTAATGATGAATATTTTGTGAGTGTCAATACATCTCACACATGGTATGAGGACGATTCTTTCATTCTTGCTTGCCAAGTGAATCAAGTTTTTTATTTAGATGGTCCGAAATATGGGAACTCACGGCGGGTAATGAAAATTTTGCACCAAGAAATATATATAATTACATTTCAGAGGCAAACGAACCACATAAAGAAGATGATAGTTCAGCAAATGAAAAAGCAATCAAGAAAACAAATCAGGCATCAATCTATTTATTGATCTAAACCAATATGGTATGGTCCCATTGCGTAGAGAAGATGTTCAACTCGAAGTAATTGAGGGTGAAATTTCGAAAGAAGATGAATTACCTTAAGTGTCTAGTGAGGATGAGGGCGAGTGATCCAGCAAATTCGATAGTGAATGAATTCAGAATGATATTTTTGTAAGTATCATTCTTATAAATATCCATAAGATTTGTTCAACATATAATTTATTACAATTTTCAACAGATATGCCTCCCAAACACAAAGCAACACTTACGTCATCTTTATCCATTATCGACTTCCCGTGTAATTCACTTGCCATCGATAGTGGACCAACATCACTAGACCTAGAACAAGGTATAGTATATCAAATAAAATACCACATTTTATGCTTGATTTAAGTAATATATATCTATGAAATAAAAATAATTTAATTCAAATATATGCTTTGAATTAAAATTGATATTTCTGATGATCACATCGGTGGCCCTAAAAATTTGGCAGCATGGCTTGTTTCTTATGTTGGTTCGCTTACTCGCACGTATGCACCGATTGTTACATCCTCCTGGTCTAAAGTTTTTTAAGATGTGAAAGACCACATCAAAAATCGTTATTCGATAATAAGCTACATTCCAAGCAACTAAGTATATAACATGTTTATTTAAAGTTACTTTGTATTTGTACTAATTGTTTATAATGTTTCAAATGATGAGTTTGAGCTTAATTTTGGCTGACAAAATGATCAATTAATGGTTGATGAACTAATGTCGAATGCATTCCGGAGGTACAAAGGTTGATGCCATGTACACTATAAAAAGTTCAGTATTTCAATAGAGGCACACCAAAATTCATTCCAAGCAATGCCACCAAATGAATTAGAGATAGTTTGTGATATGTTTGAAGATCTTGCCTATCAGGTATTTCGCTGCTACCTTTTTTAATTGTTTATGATAGATGTATTAAATATATAGACATAATATCATTTTTTAGCAACGGAGTACTGTGAACAAAACAAATAGATTAAATTTAATGATATACCATCATGCAGATTCTCGATCTTTTCATCATTTGTCTAACAAAATGGTAAGTTATTCTAGTCCCCGTTAAGTATTAACATAAAATAAACTTTTTTTTTTATTTAAGTTCTAAGATAAATTTTCCTTTTGCAGAAAGAAGAAAGTTCTGCTAACTATGATCTGACCCAATTGTATGCTAAAGCACATAAAAATCGTGATGGTGTTTGGAGCAGTCTTGAAGCAGAGGCAAATTATATAAGTTTAAGTTACTTTAATTTTATTGTCTAATAATATTTTTGTTACTTATACTAACTTTAATGTTTTTGTTTTTGTAGGACAAGATGATGTCTCTTAAGGAAATTGCTGCGAATCCATTTGATGCATCATGTATCAATGATGCTCAGATCTTTTTCCAAATTCTTGGATCACGTTCTAGATATTTGAGGGGTCTAAGACGTTGCATGAAGCCATCCTCAACATCATCATCTTCTTCTCGAGCCAGATCAAAGGTCAACAAAATTAAAGATGAAGCAACACTTGAGATAGAATGATTGAGGTCTAAGGAAAAAGAGTTGCTAACCCGATTAGATCAAACAACGGATCTTAAGGCGAGATTAGAAGAGATCATGCAGAGGAGATTGGGGACAGAGGTACAAAAAGCTGTGTTTGAATAGTTGCAGTCAATTATGTCCAAAAACTCTATGCCACTACCACATTCTTAAATTTTATTTATTTTTTAATTGTCTTTATATTATGATGCTCCAAAACATTTAAACAATTGTGATGTTTGAATTATAATTTTTGTAATATTAGTATTCTGTTTTTAATTAAATTATGTACTATATCATGATTAATATTGTTCGAATGTCAATTACCTTTATTAAATCCATTCGAACACAAAATAAAGAGTTCGAACAACTACCATGATATACAGTCCATACGTACGTTCGAACAATAAAATATTTGTTCGAACAATATTAATTTCCAAAACTCCGTTTGAATGGAACGAGTTTAAAAAATAAATAGTCAGTTCGAACAAAAATAATGTATGTTCGAGCGAAAGTCATTTTATAAATTTATTGATTCGAATGCATAAAATTCATTCGAGCACTCCATCCATTCAAACACAATCAAATATGATCATGTGTTAGAATAAATATATTTTACATTTGAACGGTCCATGTCGATTCGAACCTATATTTATCCATTCGAACGTATTATTGAGATGAAAAATTCTTGTCTTAAAATAACCGCCTGTTTGAATAGGTTCAACTGGTTCCGCCCAATTTCGTCTCTAAATATCATTTTTGGAGATGAAATTTATTTTTCATCACCAAAAACCTTTTGAGACCCTTTTTTAGAGACAAAATAGAGACAAAAATTTTTCATCCCCAAAACCATTTTGGGACGAAATTGAGATTTTTTGAGACAAAATTTTTAATCTCAAAAAACCAAAACTCTTGTAGTGCTCATGCAAGATACAGATAGGACTACTCTGTATATTGTTGTCTATAAATTTAGGAAAATGTTAGCATGATTAGCGCTAATAAAAAATTTAAAAATCTGACTCCATTTCTAACTCTGTATCGACTCCGCTCCGACTCCAATAAGTTAGAATTGGAGTCGGAGTTTTTTAAACTAAAAAAGTCGGAGTCAAAGGTGGCGATGTACCGACTCTGACTCGGATATTGTACATATTTATAAAAATATATGTACGCTTTATATATTAATCATATATATTTTATATAACTATAACTTATATAGTTAATTAAATTCAATAACATACTGATATGAGCAAATTATTATAAAATAATATGCTTATACTATAATATAAATAGACTAAATTCACTAATAATAACTTAGTATATATAAACACCATACTATTAACTATTACTACCATGTAACATTAATATATAATAACAACTAATGTATAAATACTAATGTATAATAATATGTAATACTAATTATATAATGACAAATGTATACTAACATTTAATACTAATGCATTATGTATAAACACAAATATATAAATTTATAATAACATGTACTAGTAATGTATAATAATTAATGTATAATAGTGTGTAATACTAATGTATAAACATTAACATATAATACTAATGTATAATAACAATAATTTGTACAATTATTTATTTTTCAATTTTGGTTATGTTTTAATAAAATTGAAATTAAAGAAATCTCTTTTAAAAGAAAACTAAAATTTGGAAGCCCAAATCCGATTAATGAGAGCCTAAAATTGTCAAATTGAAATTTTAAATGGGCTAAGAAAAAAAGTCCAAATCCGACTCCACTCTGAGAAGTCATAGTCGGAGTCGAATAGGAGGCTATGTGAATCGGAGTCGGATCGGAGGCTATGTGAATCGGAGTCGGAGTCAAAGTCAAAGTCAGAGGTAGGGCATTCCGACTCCGACATTGTTGGTGCTCAGCCCTAAGCATGACTCTCATATATGTCCATCAATGGATGTTTACTGGCTTCTATGGACATCCTAAAACATCTAAGAGAGAGAGTAGTTGGAAATTAGTGAAATTGCTTAAAGATGGCATCTCTATCCCATGGGTCTGTCTGGGAGACCTCAATGAAATCACTTGCCAAAGTGAAAAAGTGGGAGCAGCATCAATACCTTATAAGCAAATGGAAAAGCTTGGAGAAGCCATTGAATTCTGTTATTTGAATGACTTACCTACAAAGGGTCAAAAGTTCACCTAGTCTGATAATAGGTCAGGCCGCAGGGACAAATGTCACAAAAGAGAGACTTGATCGAGCTATGGCCAATCCAGAGTGACAACAACTTTTCCCCAACAACATCTGTCATGTTTTACCTTCAATCAAATCAGATCATTCTCCACTCCATTTAACCCTGACTAGTAATGAGATGAGGAAGAGAAGAAAACAATGCATTTTCATATATGAAACCTTTTGGACTTTAAGGAGGAATGCTCAACCATTATCCAAGAAGCATGAAGGAAGATGGCTATTGGTGATTCAACAATTGTAGTGATTAGAAGCAGACTTTTTAACTGTCAAAGCGTCCTTCAGAAGTGGAATTCAGCTAGCAACAGGCATACCCAACCACATATCAAGAGGAAATGAGGTGAATAGCAGGACTTCATAATGTTGGTGATGGATACCATATCAGCAGTGTTCAGCAGCACCAAGAAGATGTAGAACTTCATTTAGTTGAAAAGGAACTCAAGTGGAAGCAACGTGCTAAGCAGCATTGGTTGCAACATGGGGATAGAAACACCACTTTCTACCACATGTATGCATCCCAAATGAGAAAAACTAATTTCATCAGGCAGCTGCTTGATCATCATGGACATGTGCTTACTGATTAGGAA
The DNA here is from genome assembly GCA_003123785.1 of Pterocarya stenoptera. Lineage (NCBI taxonomy): Eukaryota > Viridiplantae > Streptophyta > Magnoliopsida > Fagales > Juglandaceae > Pterocarya > Pterocarya stenoptera. The sequence continues at coordinate 40,934 of QEOT01124145.1, read as the reverse complement.
ATGATAGGTGATCTATTCTCTGATTTCTCCTCCAATTTGTTTACATCTTCTAATCCAACTGCTATTGATAGCTATCTCTCAAGCATGAATTTTAAGGTTACAGATGCATTGAACTCAAGGCTTTTGATGCAATTCTCTAAAATAAAAGTGAAAGAAGCTGTTTTTCAAATGACTCCATTAAGTTCACATGGGCTTGATGGCTTTCCAACCTATTTCTATCAATCTAACTGTGAGACCATTGAGAAAGAAGTATGCAGGTTTGTTCTTCAAGTGCTCTATCAAAGTGGGTTCTTTAAAGGGTGTGAATGACATGTTTATCACACTTATTCCCAAGCCTAAGGAGCCAAAGAAAGTTTCAAATTTCAAACCAATCAGCCTATGTAATGTCATTTACAAAGTTGTTTCCAAGATGTTAGCAAATAGGCTAAAGTCTGTGTTACTTGACATTATTTCACTTAACCAAAGTTCCTTTATCCCTAACTCTCCATGTCTTGAACTCATGAATGCAAGGTCAATTAGGCTTTATGGCTCTTAAATTAGACATGAGTAAGGCTTATGATCGAGTTGAATGGAGCTTTCTCGAAGCAGTCATGAGTAGGCTGGGATTTGCCTCGAGATGCATATCACTTATAATGGAATGCATCACTTCTGTGTCTTACTCAATTTTGCTCAATGGCAATCCTCAAAACTCATTTGTTCCTTCTAGAGGCTTAAGACAGGGGAATTCTCTTTCCCCTTATTTGTTCATTATTTGTGCAGAAGCATTGACATCCCTGTTGAATCAACCATAAACTAATGGCAGCATCTCTAATGTTCCAATTGTCAAGGGTCCCATCTCTCTAAACTTCCCCAACTTCGAAATTGGCCAGAGGGGGGAGCTTAGGCTCCTCCCCCTCATCCCTTTCCCTCTCCCTCTTTGTTTTTCTTCTTGGGTAGTGTTTAGTCTTTGTTTATGTATTTTTTTTAGGCCAAACAAGGGAGAATCACCATTCGAGACCTTCCGGCACCCAACAGCCAACACGCGCCCCACTAGGAGGTTGCCTTGCTGTCGATCTACAAAACCACCAAATGCGGCCTATTTCGGAGCGGCGCATAGCCCACACGCGCAGGTCAAAGATGTAAGAGTTTGTCTGCACGTGGCGCTCACACACCACCAAGGAACCCTCTTCCGCTACAACGCACCACCAAGGAACCAGCGACTTTGGATCTTCCAAGCTCGACCGTTGGTTTTCCCTCCAACAACCTTTTTTGTGCACTGATTTTTAGCTTTACAGTGTTTTCACAATGTAATTTATTTTCTATCCTATGTTTATTTTCTAGAAAATAAAAATCCTAAAATGTAATGCCATTCGGACTAGGTCTGAATGGAGTTTCTCCCCCCTCTGCGTAGGCGGAGATGGCAGGGCTACCCCTCCATACTCCGATTAGTTGGGTATGGAGTTTTGTTACGTGGGTACTGTTACGTCTGTCGTAGATAGAAGTGGGCTATCTTTTAGACTTAGGTCTTTAAAGATTTGTCGTTGAGACTAAACCATGTCAGCCACGAGAGTGTACTGGAAACCTATTAATGGTTGTAATTGACTTTTTAAGTCAAGTTTGTATGTCCTTTTTTAATTAATGGAATGAGACCAATTATTATTAAAAAAAAAAATTGTCAAGGGTCTTCTCTATATCAATCACTTATTTTTTGCAGATAATAGCCTTTTTTTTTTTTGCAAGGCTAATTCTCTGGAGTGGAGTAGGGTTATCCATATTCTAGAAACTTATGAAAAAGGCTCTGGTCAAATGCTAAACAAAGAGAAGACTTCAATATTCTTCAGCGGGAATATTCCAGCAGATACTCAACAAACCATCCTGAAGATTGCAAGTCACATTGACATGGCTCTTATGAAAAGTACTTGGGGCTTCTTGCTGTTGTGGGAAGAGCAAAGGCGGTTGCCTTTCATTCTCTCATTGATAGAACTTGGCTAGAATAACAAATTGGAGGACTAAATTCTTATTTGTAGCAAAAAAAGAAATACTTCTAAAATCTATACTTCAAGCCATACCAACCTATACAATGAGGATTTTCCTTTTCCCACATTCAATAATACAGAGGCTCAATAAGCTTTTGAATAAGTTTTGGTGGGGATACAATGAAGATCATTCCAAGATTCAATGGGTTAAGTGAAGTCAGTTGGGTCAATCAAAGGATCAAGATGGTCTGGGCTTTAGAGATTTTAAATGTTTCAATATTGCAATGTAATCAAAGCAATGTTGGTGTATTTTAAAAAATCCAGAATCACTTTTATCTCAAGTTTTCAAGCAAAAGTATTTTCCTCAATCAGATTTTCTTGATGCTAAATTGGGATATAAGCCTTCCTTTGCATGGAGAAGCATTATGTTTTGTCACAAATTATTGNTTAATCATATATATTTTATATAACTATAACTTATATAGTTAATTAAATTCAATAACATACTGATATGAGCAAATTATTATAAAATAATATGCTTATACTATAATATAAATAGACTAAATTCACTAATAATAACTTAGTATATATAAACACCATACTATTAACTATTACTACCATGTAACATTAATATATAATAACAACTAATGTATAAATACTAATGTATAATAATATGTAATACTAATTATATAATGACAAATGTATACTAACATTTAATACTAATGCATTATGTATAAACACAAATATATAAATTTATAATAACATGTACTAGTAATGTATAATAATTAATGTATAATAGTGTGTAATACTAATGTATAAACATTAACATATAATACTAATGTATAATAACAATAATTTGTACAATTATTTATTTTTCAATTTTGGTTATGTTTTAATAAAATTGAAATTAAAGAAATCTCTTTTAAAAGAAAACTAAAATTTGGAAGCCCAAATCCGATTAATGAGAGCCTAAAATTGTCAAATTGAAATTTTAAATGGGCTAAGAAAAAAAGTCCAAATCCGACTCCACTCTAAGAAGTCATAGTCGGAGTCGAATAGGAGGCTATGTGAATCGGAGTCGGATCGGAGGCTATGTGAATCGGAGTCGGAGTCAAAGTCAAAGTCAGAGGTAGGGCATTCCGACTCCGACATTGTTGGTGCTCAGCCCTAAGCATGACTCTCATATATGTCCATCAATGGATGTTTATTGGCTTCTATGGACATCCTAAAACATCTAAGAGAGAGAGTAGTTGGAAATTAGTGAAATTGCTTAAAGATGGCATCTCTATCCCATGGGTCTGTCTGGGAGACCTCAATGAAATCACTTGCCAAAGTGAAAAAGTGGGAGCAGCATCAATACCTTATAAGCAAATGGAAAAGCTTGGAGAAGCCATTGAATTCTGTTATTTGAATGACTTACCTACAAAGGGTCAAAAGTTCACCTAGTCTGATAATAGGTCAGGCCGCAGGGACAAATGTCACAAAAGAGAGACTTGATCGAGCTATGGCCAATCCAGAGTGACAACAACTTTTCCCCAACAACATCTGTCATGTTTTACCTTCAATCAAATCAGATCATTCTCCACTCCATTTAACCCTGACTAGTAATGAGATGAGGAAGAGAAGAAAACAATGCATTTTCATATATGAAACCTTTTGGACTTTAAGGAGGAATGCTCAACCATTATCCAAGAAGCATGAAGGAAGATGGCTATTGGTGATTCAACAATTGTAGTGATTAGAAGCAGACTTTTTAACTGTCAAAGCGTCCTTCAGAAGTGGAATTCAGCTAGCAACAGGCATACCCAACCACATATCAAGAGGAAATGAGGTGAATAGCAGGACTTCATAATGTTGGTGATGGATACCATATCAGCAGTGTTCAGCAGCACCAAGAAGATGTAGAACTTCATTTAGTTGAAAAGGAACTCAAGTGGAAGCAACGTGCTAAGCAGCATTGGTTGCAACATGGGGATAGAAACACCACTTTCTACCACATGTATGCATCCCAAATGAGAAAAACTAATTTCATCAGGCAGCTGCTTGATCATCATGGACATGTGCTTACTGATTAGGAAATGATAGGTGATCTATTCTCTGATTTCTCCTCCAATTTGTTTACATCTTCTAATCCAACTGCTATTGATAGCTATCTCTCAAGCATGAATTTTAAGGTTACAGATGCATTGAACTCAAGGCTTTTGATGCAATTCTCTAAAATAAAAGTGAAAGAAGCTGTTTTTCAAATGACTCCATTAAGTTCACATGGGCTTGATGGCTTTCCAACCTATTTCTATCAATCTAACTGTGAGACCATTGAGAAAGAAGTATGCAGGTTTGTTCTTCAAGTGCTCTATCAAAGTGGGTTCTTTAAAGGGTGTGAATGACATGTTTATCACACTTATTCCCAAGCCTAAGGAGCCAAAGAAAGTTTCAAATTTCAAACCAATCAGCCTATGTAATGTCATTTACAAAGTTGTTTCCAAGATGTTAGCAAATAGGCTAAAGTCTGTGTTACTTGACATTATTNATATATATATATTTATATATATGTATATTGATAGTTTCTGATGTCTTCTCACGTACGTATCATTAATCTGGATTTTGATCCCTTGGAATATTTTTGAGTTCAGACAGAACTAGAGATTTATATATACAGCTAGGCCGGAGCTAGCAAATTTATTATATGTGGTTATATATATATAAATATATATATATTTATATGCGTTGGATGGATAATATGCATTAATATCATCAATAGTCACGTACGTGTAGAAGCAATACTTTGAATTGAAAATTGTGCACTAAAATATTCAGAGGTTTTCATAAAATATTAGTTGATTGATAACATCTCTCTCCTAATTGTCTAATCTTAAATATGGAACCCACATAAAATGGGTTTACTCTTTTTTAAATAGAGTGCGCATCATTTGCATAATTTATGACTGTATCTAACATTATTTTTTTATAAAATATTTTATCATCTCAACTCAACTCAACTCAGTTCAACATCCAAATAAAGCGTAACATCTCCTATTAAGAACCTCTTGCAACACAGACGTGTGGCAATTATATTCACGTACGACTGCTCCTTCAATTCCTAATTTCTTCTTCATCTCTTTTTTTTTTTCCTACGACTTCTCTCTCTCTCTCTCTCTCTACAATTTCATTCTGCATTTCGGTACTTTAAAATCATGAGAACCTAGCTACCAGTTGAATTATAAATTCAATTTTCTTATGAGCTTTCAAGAAAAGTTAAGGTATGGTATAAGAATAATATTTGTACAAACTCTAATGTTTTAAACCTACATGAAAATAGAAATTAATGTTTTAATAATAAATCTCACTATTTTTCATAACAATTGCACGGCGATTACGCACTCTATGATTGCATGTAGCATTACTCGAAAAGTCAATACGGATTTTCATTGTTGCTAATAAAAAAATAACTCTTTTTTAAAATGATTGCACAGCGATTGCGCACTCAAGGACTGCATGTAACATTACTAGGAAAGTCAATAAGGATTTTTCATTGTTGCTAATAAAAAAGAAAAAAAGAAAAAACATTACCAATAAAGTTGAATAAGAACCTCATTATATATGCCAAGACAGAAACTCGTATCATAACACGACTAGGGCATGCATACATGCTTATGGGATGGACCTTCACACCATACCTCTATTCTAGTGAAGAACACAGGAAGATTTCCCCGATTAATCTACTTGGGATTTGAAGGTTCCTAAAAAGATGAGCAGATAGCAGTGGAAATTGCTTCAGGATCCAAGACAAGGAAAACAAGTTTAGCTTTACAGGTTTAATATCTCCATACTGACATTCACGCACCACTTGGGGTCTTCGGCTTATGACTTTTAGATATTGCATGCGAGACATGTGAAGCCGAAAACAAGCAGTGTAAAGAGTACTCGTTGAATGGAGAAGGGTCATGTGTCAATTTTATGCAAAAGTTTTGGCCACATGGATCAGGCATTCTTCTCATGGCAGCGGCAGCAGCAGCAGCAGCAGCAGCCTTGACACAATCACAAAGACTGTTTCTTTTTGTTGGGGTACCTAAAACAGTGTACTTCTCTATGCACAAAAGGAAGAGCATACTCATCAAACAAGTTAGGGATCTATCAATTCTGTACACGACCCCATTGTATTGGGTTCTTCACACCACTTACTTACACATACCATAATCTCTCCACCTACAAGAAACCAGCCTAAAATTTTTCTTTTTTTTTTTTTTTTTTTTTTGAAAAAAGTAAAGATAAAAATGAAGAATGAAAGATCATCTTGCTCATCCACAACTCCGACCCCTCCCCCATGCACAGATAGGCAACCCCAAGAATTCAATGAGTTGGAAAAATTGTGAGTGTTACCCTCACTTTATATGATCCCTTTGATCCTCAAAACGAATAACTTGTTTGGTTAGGTACGCTGGTAGCCCTTGCTATTTGATCTTGAGTCGGGGTTATCACTCCGATCAGTATCAGAAAAATCCTTCTGAGATTCGATCTCCATGCTGCCTGCCTGACTTCTTCGGTGCCTTCGATCCTGAAAAGTTGAGATAAAAAGTCATTTCAAAATCAGTCAGGGACCATCAAGGAAAATTAGGAGCTAAAATTATATAGAACAGCAGGGAATAAAACGTGAGATGATAGAGAAGTGGATGAATTGGAATGAAAAGAAAAATGACTTTTTTATAGTATGTTTGGGAACACAACTATTCTCAGACTACTTTACTACTATTAACTGTCAATTTAGGAGTCAAATTATATTTCGAAGGCATAAAGTTGATATGAATATGTGCAGACATGTTGTCTGATCCCAGATGGATAAAATTGTAAAATAAAAAGAACCAGAAGGGTTGAGGTGGCCCCCTCTCACTATTCATCATGGCAGGATTCCCCCTTTTGCGATGGGGGAAGATTGGACAGGCCACTGTGCCTCCACCCCCACTCCCCCAAACCAATACACACTGGAGGGTGAAGATCCCCACCTACTTCACCTCATGCAATGGGGGGATCTTCACCCACAAATGGCACCAATGGAGAAGAGAGATCCCCATCCATGCACAGTAGCCCCTCGAACGTGACCGGTTGGAGGAGATCCCCCTCCACTCCATAGTGGTGGATAGGAAGCTGCCTCCACCCCACTTTTTCTATTTTTATTTGGTTACTAGTTTTTCACGTGCAGAAGCATCATCAGACTACGTATTTACTTCAGCCTTTTCCATCACCTATTTAACAGAACTATCTTACAGTCTAAATTTAATGTGACCTTTTTTTATTATTGGGACCGAGTGTCTGGGGCAAAATTCTGACTAATCCCGGGGTGCACAGGATTAAAAATACAGATCTCAAATCTATCAGATTAAAAGTGTGGGTCCTAAAACTAAAAAAACAAAAAAGAACACTTTTTTTATCAGTAAAAGGACACTGTTAAAAGTGTAGGTCCTATTAAAAAGACACTGTTATCTAGCACAGCTAGATATTCAACAGAATATCTAATATTTGATTCTAGCACAGCTAATATTTGAGAGAATGACTTCGATCCATCATAGAAACGGAGAACAAATAAATGGAAGGGAAAAAAAGATAAAGGCTCACTACGATACACAGGGAGTAACAATCCCAACAGCATGGAAAAGCGGAACTCTTTAGAATATAGAGATTACGCTAATTACAACAAGATGGAAAAGTCTTCTTGCAAGTGATTTCGCGCACCAAACTGCACACCGATATTAAATGTAAGGCATTCGTTTAATGAAACGGTGTGAATTGTAGGCGAAAATGATTTTCGTGAGACAGAAAACCTTCTTTTTCTCTCAAAAATTTTTTCTTTTATATTTTTTTTCAATAAAAAAAGCTGTTGGTACACGATTTGGTGCGTCAAACCGCTTGTACCTAGCAAGCCTCTTAGAAGATAATGGATCAGATCAGCCATTCCAGCCTGGTCACGCATAAAAAAAAGTGATAATGAAGTAGCTGGAACAAGTGGATTTCACCAAAGAACTTCCACAGCAATCAAATCTAATAACTCTAGGATTACAATTTTTTTTTATGAGTAAACAACTTTATTAAGGTTGTGTTTAGATAGTGAGGTGATTTCAGATATTCTGTAAATAGTAGTGAAAAAGTAATAATAGAATATTGAATAGTAGTAAATAGTAGTGAAAAATAGATGAAAAGTAATAATAAAATAATAAATAGTAGTGGAGTATTCTGAGCTACCCAAACTAGCCCTTATACAGTTATACTAATGAAATAGGCCTTGCCCACATACACAAGGAACTCAAGATTACAAAATGCATATCCTAATTTTTCAAACATAAATTGAAACTGCTGTCCAAGCGAGTCATGCTATAGAAAAGAAATTAGTAACTAACCTCTCTTGGGATGGGATATTCTTCGGATTCAAGCATACGAACAACCTGGCTCATCTTGGGTCGTTTTTCAGACTCTGGATCAACACACCTCAAAGCAGTCAAAAGAGCACGTTTCAGGGCTCTGGTTGATGGCCTTGGTTCCATGTTTGGGTCTACCACCTCTTCTGATCGCCTGCTTCCAACCATCATTTTCAGCCAATCGACCAGATTTACCTGAAAGTATTGCAATTCATGCCAAGTGAAACAAAGTCTCCTGGATCAAATAAAGTTTCAATTAAAATGAATGTTCTAAAACCTGCAGTAGACTTTACGGAAGGACAGTAAGCACTGTTAACCCATCCTAGTTCAAGTGACCCTATGACACTTGGAACATATTGATCCATGGTTGAACCAACAAATCCCATTTCAGGGTTCATGTCACAAGCTCGTTTCTTTTCAAAATACCAAAATAACACGAAAACTTGAAGGTTTAGTAGAGGTTTGGACCTCGACATCTTGAGTAGAAGATTTTACATGCCAAAAACTGCACAAAAGGACCTATCCTCAGTGTCATGAACTCAATCCTACATCAGTGTTATAAAAGAAAACAAGGAAAATCTGATAAATATTTATTTTAAAAGGCCAAAGGAGCACTGAGCAAAATTCTGTCCTCATATTAGCATGTATGTACACCTTATAAATGTCTTGAAGTTACAACCAATGATTACAACAATGCTAAGAACATCCAAAGATTCTTTGCTATGGTTGGTTGAAATGAGAAGAACAATCAAGTTTATGACAAAACATGTGGCAGGCTTGACAAATAAGAGGCCTAGGTCCTGCAGAAGAGTTTTAGATGTCACAAATTGGAAAAGTAACTACAAAGAAACAGGCCCAAGAGATTTTAAAAGCATAAATGTGATGAAGGCAGAAAAGGGAAGGCATTAAGGTGACTGCCAACTATAATTTCTAATCCGAACGCCATTGCGAGCTTAAAAGGCTCTTGGGTATATAGATTACCCTTTAAAGTTTGTTATTATTATTTGAATGGATTTTATCGATAAAAAAACTGTTATTTGAATGGGTTTTAACATTTTTTTTTACTCTCTAGTTAAAGAAAGGCATTGCCTTCAGCATTTGAAAACAACTACAAGCAGTCATTCTGCAGGTTGGGTCATCTTACACAACATATCAACAATGACCCAAATAAACCATATTTTTTCATATTTACCCACCAAGAACCAGCAAGAACAACAAAACATGGGAACCAAAATGCAACCTGGAGTCAAAACCAACAAAAAGTAGCTAGATGAAAATAGGCCTTAAACAAGATGCATTCCAGATATATCTAATGAGAGTTCAAAATGAACTGATTTTTTCTTCTTTTTTTATCAGTATACACCATTCCACAACTAGTACAGTAATATAACTTGCATCAAGTGTTCTATGGCTTCTTGATAACAAGAAGTCATTGTCATTCACGCAATTAAAAGTCATACATGCTAGAGCTTAATAACTAATTCCATACCTCATGGGTGGGACGACTGTAATCCACAGGATCTCTTCCGGTAATTGCTTCTAAAAGCAGAACCCCAAAGCTATAAACATCACTCTTCTCATTCAAAAGGCCAGTATTTGCATATTCAGGAGCAACATAACTGTAATCGTGTGGGACAAAAGGTAGAGGGGATGGGGTACGAATATGAGAATGATCAATTTAGCCAAACAGATTAACTATATTGAGACAAACTAAAAATGGGAAAATGAAATTGTATATGCACTAGAAGAACTACTCACCCAAAAGTTCCCATAACTCGAGTAGTGACATGACTCTTTCCAGCACCAAGCAACTTGGCTAGACCAAAATCAGATACCTTTGCATTGAAGTCATCATCAATCAGTATGTTGCTTGACTTAATATCTCGATGCACCACTTTTGGCTCAATGGCTTCATGCAAGTAGGCAAGACTATAACAAGCAAAATCACATTAAATGAGAACTAGAATGCCGGAAAAGGATGCAGGTGAATTGACTTACGCTTTAGCCGTGCCAAGAAGAACCTTCGTGCGCGCCTCCCAAGTAAGATATCCATGCTGACGCATAGCTCCATGAAGCCACTGCTCTAAGTTTCCATTGTTGACATACTCATAAACCAACATTCTGAAAGTTTAAATCAGTGAAGAGGAAATTAAATTCCCTATGGAGCTACCTTGCAAATATTCAACCTACAAAATATTCTTTTTCTTTACCTTAATATCTTGTAATCTAGCACTTAAATCTCATCTTTTTCATGGAAATTGATTTCTACGAGTGATCTAAATCTTTAGCTGGATTAAAACAAAGCGTAGCAGAAAGCACTACCTGTGAGTTCCTTCAATGCAGTATCCCAGAAGACGGACCAAATTCTTATGGCGCACATGACCAATAGCTTCAACTTCCACTCTAAATTCCTTCTCCGCTTGACCCCTGGAGTGAAGAAGTTTAGGAGTTCAACTTTAGCCAAAGTGATACGAACAAGAAAAAGAATTCACAATAAGTTCAGGAAATCAGTAATAATATCTAAACTCACAGGTTATTTAGAATCTTTTTAACTGCCACTGGAGTGCCATTTATCAACTGTCCTTGGTAAACGACTCCATATCCACCCTCACCCAGAACATTTTCCTTAGCAAACCGGTTTGTAGCAAGCTCAAGATCCCTTAATGTAAACCAGTGACCCCAACCCAGGTGAGAGAATTCAGGCAGGCCAGATAGAGGGGAAGGAGCAGTTATAGGATAGGAAGAGGAAGGCTTATACACAGTAACCTTGCCAGAACTACCTTCTTCTCCAGATTGTGACCCGCCACCATCTTTCTCCAAATGACGAAACGAACCCGACTGACTGCTATTGTCTCCATTCTTCACCTTCCCCATACCCAGATGGACCATAACCTTATCTGAATCTTTATCACTGGATTTGTCGTGAATGGTGAGTAGAATTCCATCACGGGGAACAAATTCATCTGTTGAAACTTGTTCCACTCGGACTTCCTTGATTTCCTTTGAAACAGTCGGAATTTGGCTAAGAGGAATCTTGTCCCCAGTTCTCCTTGATTTCTTCCGTGATGTTATACACAAGGACAGCACCAAGAGGATAACTATGATAAAGAACCCAACTGCAATCCCAATTACTTCCCAGACCTTAAGACCAAAAATGGCAGTTTTCTTCGATAATTCTGCATTAAGATCTGAGGCCATCTTTTCGGATATCCAGCTGCTACATTGTTAAACAAAGATGCATGAAAAATGAATATCCACCAATGCATACAAAGATTTGAAATTTTTCCACATTTTATTTACTTATTTAAAATCTTCGAGTACTTTTCTGTACATTGGCAACCATCAAGAGGATGATAAATGCCAGTAATGTTCATTAGCAGGCGCTTTAGGCATCTTTATTATTCACACAAAACTAGCAACAAACAGATAGGAACATACTATATAACCATTTAAGCCAAATAAGAGAGGGGATGAAACAAAGACATCAAAATAAGAACCTGGAAAAAGGCATTTCAATGAACAAAATTTAGATCACAGAGCACATCGCGAACAGAAGATGTACCAAAGTTTATACAAATTATGAGATCACACAATTTTTTCACCAACATAAAAACAGAAACTTTTCAAGATACACATCTCAAATAGAACAAATAAAATGAGCTTACAAAAATAAATAACATTAGAGAATGAGAAGCAGAACAAAGTGTTTTATGTTTTTCAAACATTGAAAAAAAAAACTAATAAGAGAACGAGAGGCAAAACAAAGTGTTTTATGCTTCTCAAAACATTTCAACCTCTTACCTTCGTATAATGAGATTCCCAAAGGCAACCCTCAAAGTCCAGATCTTAGAAACCCTTTCACCATTCCTTGTTCCCAGAGAAAAAAAACCGAAACCCACAATCTCAGATCTCTGGCCTAAGAAAATCCAGGAAAAATATAATCAAGTTGACCCCATGTAGTAAACCCAGATCAACCCAATTCTCAGAAAAAACCAGTTTTATAGCCCAAATGAGTTATTTTCTATCTGGTTTACCTGTGTGGAGTAAAATGTGACTGTGAATCTAAGCTGGGAAGGAGCTTTCTTACACCAGCCCTGAGGGTTGCTAAAAACCCAAACCCAAGAATAAGAAGAAATGCCTTCTGCAGCTTGTTGTAGAGAGTATAGGGACATGGAATTCTTAGTGGTGGGGGATAATAAGAAGGGATGGAGTTGTCAGTGGTAGGTGATGGTTTAGATGCCTTCCATACAGTAAAGCATGGAATTCTGTAAGTTCTTATTGGGATTTTCTGATTTGTTATGAACATGACTGATTATCAGTAATTCAATTGACTCTTTATTTTTCTAGTAATAATTTAATTGTCTTATTTTATTTTTCTTCCTTTTTTATTTTCTGGGTGATGTGTGATCTTTATTGACATTTTGTCATCTCTATTACTGGTTTTTTAAGTTTCTTATTTATTTTCTTACTCCATTCCTAAATTATAAAATGTACTTGAACACTAGTTCGTCGTTTTTTTTTTTCCTTTTCTTTTCTGTTTTTAGGTGTAATGCACTCCGGTTTAAGAATTTCTTGCATTGGTGTTCTTCTGTTGCTTATTTATATTCTTATAAATTTATTTTCTTATAAATTATTGGGTATGGATGCAACTTTTCGAATGCATTGTTTGTTTACTACTTTCTATTTTTTGTGTGGGAAAAGTGTACTCCCGTGAAAAATACGAAAAGTTGTACCGCTTTTATGGCTTACCTGTATTCCGTATAAATATTAAATTAAAGACTAATGTTATGTATATATTTTAAACAGATAAATATTTTACAAATTTCTTTTTTTTTTTTTTTTTGGTAAAATATTCAAATACAATTTTACGGACAACATTATATATATCGAGTAAAAAATATATTTTATCAATTTTTTTAATTGAGTTTCAAATTTCATAATTTCCAATAAATCAATAGCTGACACGTCAATATATATTGTTATGTAAGTAAAAATTATTAATATAAATAGTATTTCCATCTAAATTAAGACAAACAATTTGATATTTATGATTTTTTTTTTTTTTTTGGCTTAATAAGAAGTATAGTATATACCATATAGACTCAAGACTCAAGTAGTCAATATCATCTCTTTCCTTTGCTTTTACTGTTGTACCATCACCCATTGAAGGGGGATTGAATGAGAATTATAAATGCCATTAAAGTAGATGAAGCAAACTGGTAGCAAGAAGGGTAATAATGAGGATGTGTTAAGGGCTGTTTTATTTCAATATTCAATTTGCATGACATTTGTATAAGAAATCCTCAAACTAGCTCTTTGTGTTAATAATTTAAGGGATTTATTATGCATCAGTTACTATTTATTTTCACACTCTATGTTTATAATTTTTATAAGATGTGGAGGTGTTTTTTATATAGTATAACTTTTCACTTTTTTAATATATTTAAATATTTTTAAAAAATAAAAAATACACCAATACGTTTAAAATCACTTTCTTAATTACTAAATAAAAAAAATAAAAATTTAACCAGCGGTCTACTGGAGCGGTCAAAAGTGGAGGGCATAGAAGCTTTCTCATTTTCATAAAATATGAGATATGGAATGGTAAATAGTAATTGATAAAAAAAAATTTCCTAATTTAATTATTTTTTACATTCTCTCTCTTTATTTGTCTTTTTCAACTTGAGACAACATATTTATTGGCTACAGCTGGTTATATAGTGGCATATGCACTGTAGCCTTCGTCCATAACTCTGAGTTTCTTCAATTGTCAAGGTCATAAGAATTTTTGTGGAATTTGAGGATTTTAAGTCGGAGAGAAAAATATCGTAACAAATACGTAATTAAGAATTGTATTATTCATCTTAAATTTTATCATCAATCACACCAATTACATCATCCAATATAATTAAATATAAAAAAATGTAAAATAGAAAATAAATATTTTGCCAAAAGTCAAAATGGTCAGAGAGTTACACTGATGCACGTTTGGAGTGGGTCAAGTGGTCCAAGCCATCTAGAGATTGGAGAAAGGATAAAAATAGATAGGAATTTATTATGCATCAATTATTATTCGCTGTAACACTTTACACTTATAATTTTTTCATAAGGTGTGTGGATATTTTTCATTAAATATGAGGTGTTTTTCATAAGGTGTAAAATGATGAATCATGACTGATGAAAAGAATTTTTCAAAAAAAATTAGCGAAAGTTTTCTTTTTATGTGCTAACATAATATATGCAGCCTAGATGCTTGAAATCGGCTCCTCTTCAACACAGCCTACCTTACATAAAACAAATTGCAAAAATTCCTTCATTATTATTTTTTTTTCCCACCAAAAATGGTCCAACTATTCCCCCTTCTTGTGATGTGAGGATAGTGTTCTTTATCATGATCAAACTAATCTCAAGAAAGTCAAAGCAAAAAAAAAAGAAAGAAAGGAAAGTAATAATATCAAATCATTTCTTGCTCTACTTGCCCATAATGGCTTTACTTTAATCTCTTCCCACCACAACTGTTTCCTTCACAGATCAGTTCATGGAATCATATTCTTGTAGGGTCTTCCCAAAAGTATATATATTTATGTATGTATGTATATATGTGTGTGTATGGATAATGTCATTGCTGGCATCTGGGTGTCCAAGATAAGCTGTCAACTTCTCGGCAGCCAATCTTAATTTCACACAAAAGTTGGATTAGGACCCTTGGTTTTAATTGGTTTCATGGTCCAATATAATATAACTAATTGATTAATTAGTTTGTGTAGCTACTGTTTTTAATTAGACTCAGCACGATGAGCCCAATTAATTAGACAAAAAAAATCCTGGTTTATTAGATCAGTTTTTTTTATCAGTAATACTAGATACAGTTTTAGAGTAAATTTCGTGTATTTTATTTTTAAAAAAAATGAAATCTATTATTAAAAAAATATTTTTTGTTGTGAATATCAAATTTATCTATATTTTATAAAAAAAAATAGGTAAAATTTATACGCTCTGCAAATATTATTTCTTTTTCTTTACTTTCAATAATTATTTGCAAATTATATAAAATGGTTCAGCCTATGTGCCTAACATGCATATGGGGCCCCAAACATCAAGAAATTAATTGTTTTTTTTAGTGATCTTGAGTGTTTGCCTGAAACTGTATGTGCATCAAAAGCCTACAAAAAATATTTTCGATGATTTTCTTATGTTTTATAATGAAAATTATCATCTCCAATAAAGCAATAAAACTTGTTGGAGACTAGGTAATGAGATTGAGAGGCCCCTTAAAAAGAGGACAATAATGGGTAATAAAATATATATAAAAAAATTTCAAATGTTTATTAATAAGTTGCAAAAATGTATGGGTTTTGCTACACAATCTTTTATTATTTACCTATACTCCATATTCTATATTTTTTAATATTTTTAAAATTTTTTTTAATTTTTTTTTTAAATATTTCAAATTTTTTATTCACTATTTATATAAAAAATATTTGATAAAAAAAATTAAAAAAATTTTTTTTAAAAAAAAAAGTGAAGTATGGAATGTGAATAAATAATAAAAAATTATAAAGATGTTTTGAAAATGTATATGCCAAAAATGTATTTTGGTTAAAAAATATTATTATTTTTAGGTGTGACCTAATCCTGTGACAGTGTACCTTCTGGGTAAAGGGTAATGGATCTTCCTGTATCTCTGTGACACATGTTTGGATGTATTGGTTGAAGAGTACTGTATCTCTCTTTAATTCTCCCCCATGTTTCTTTCATGGTCTTGGGAACTAACCTGCCGACCTCTTTTAATGGTTTTTAACTTTTCAAGTACTGCAAAGTGCCAAAACCTCTGTTACAGCTCAACCCGCTATATCTATGGTTTTTAACTTTTTATGTTCTATACGTGCATGGTGTGATTTCCTAAAGAAGAAATTATGTGATTTATTGAATTTAAAAATATAAATTTATAAATTGATGTGATATATCATTTTATAAAAAATTATTATAATATATGATCAAATTACGTCAATTTATAAAATTTATACGTTATCTTCTAAAATATTAAGAAGCTGAAACCAAAAAGGTAGCCAAACGGTGGCTCCACCCACAAGCCATTGAAAATTTGATGCACCGGCGTAAAATCATTTATCGTGAACATGTGTACACATCAAACAACGCTGAAAAATACTTTTTCTTTATGAAATTTGGTGGATCGATCCAAGCCCGTGAAGCCGAAGGCATGCATGCACAGACTTTTTCCTTGCTTAAAGCAACCCAACTACCCAGCAATTTCAACTTGTGCATGCAGATGACAACCTAGCTAATGCCCTATATACATAAAGGACCCGCTTAGATATACAGTTCAAATGAGATGAGATGAGAAATTTTGAATAATAATTAAATAAATTATTGAAAGAATATATTTTTTTAATATTATTTTTATGTTGAGATTTGAAAAAGTTGAATTGTTTATTATATTTTTTTATGAGAATTTGAAAAAATTATAATGATTGAGATGAGATGAGATGATATACTAGTTTTATGTAAACAAACGGGTTCAAAATCAACCAACTATGATATATGAGAAATTGTGCTCGATCTTCATTTTAGATTTTATATATATCATCCTCAATATTCATACTGTTAATGTGGTGCATTTTAAATAGCTATCTATTTAAGTAATTGACATATGAAATTCCGTTAACAAGTATATTAATTAAGATGATAAGATTTACGATGAAAAATAATATTTTCAAATAACCATGTAATATAATTCCAAAACTTCTCCTATTAAGTTTTATAAAATTGCAAAGCTTGCGAGACAATTCATATATCTTTTAAATACAAGTCTATCCAAAAACAATAATTTTTACATGGAATTGTTCATTATGATCACATGAATTAGCTTATCCACCTACTTCTTTGAGTACCCTCCTTCTTTGAGTATCCTCTTTATAGGGGCAGGCAAAAACTCCGCCTACTTCAACTCCGTCCAAAATCCGACAAGATTTAGACTCCGACAGAGTCGGAGTTTTAAAAAGTTGAAATCGGAATCGGAGTTGGAGTTCAAAGTCCATGTCGGCTTCGAACTCTAACATTTAGACTAATATATTTAATATTTTAACATAAATAACAGGTAGTTGAGTGGCCTAATGGTGCAACCTTGCATTTCTCCAATTAACTGACCCCATTCGAGCCCCCCATGTGCAAGATGGTGTATTTTTTAAAAAAAAAAAAAATTAGAAACCCTCAAAAGTTCAAAATGACGTCGTTTCTGTCTCCTGTATATTTATCTCTTAAGACCAAAACCATACGTTGTTTCTCTCTGCACTTGTTTTTCTCTGTTGAAATCCAAAATCCTAGGATACGAAAATCTTCTGTGAGTCTGGTTGTTATAATTTCTGTTATTTATTATAAAACAAATTAGAAAAAATCCGCATTTTCTCATAAATCTTTGTTGTTTGTTGTTGTTATAATTTTTGTTGTTGTGCTGTTCTGTTATAAAAAAATCGAAACATATTTGTTATTCTGTTATAATTTTTGTGAAATGTTTTTTGTTGGGAGATTCTGAGATTATGTTGCAAGAGAGAAAAAAAATTGTTAATTGTAAAATGTTCTCTGTTGGGATTTTCTTCTATTCTTTTATTATTATTATTATTATTATTATTATGTTTTTCTTCTTTCATTCAACTCCAATCAGAGTTTTGATCCCCGACTCCAACTCCGACAACTCTGATTGGAGTCGAAATCCACTCGAATTCGAATTCGGAGTCAGAGTCTAACTTGGTCAAAGTCGGAGGTCGGAGTTGGGCTTTCCAACTTTGTCGAAGTTGGAGCCCCGTCCTACCTCTTTATGCCAAGGCTTGGTTTTTTTTTTTTTTTTCCTATTCTTTGCCAAGCAGGTATATATTTTATATGTTTATCATATAAAGGTGACGATTTTCCAATAAAATTAGTGGTCTACATCTCATCTATAATTCATAATTGTTGTTTGGCCAACAAGTCCTACTAAAAAAGCCAAAGAAAGAAAAAGAGAATTAAGAAGGAAAGCGATGATCAGTTAAAGGGTCATATAAAATCAAAAATGGTGCACAAAAAGCAATTAATTAAATGAAGGATATTCATCATGTTCATAATTTGTCAATAACTAGAATGAAATTAAGCAGGTTGGCTAGTCACGTACGTAGTCGGCCACAACCATGAAAAAGAAACCCTAACAAATATGATTTGAAAGGTATTTGTCGATTATTATATATGATTATCACAACCCAAAATTGACCCATCCTAAAAAAAGTAAGAGACCCTTTGGCCTTATTATTATAATAAAACTTACAACCAAGGATTAAATCTTATATTAAAAATGATATTTCTTATTGATTGTTCAATAAGTAACTTTCATATGAATCTACGTAAAACTTGATATATCAACAAGCGTGGTTGGAGCTGGTGACAAAATCTGTGAAGGGTCGCCGCGGCTATCGTCTTATATATATATTACCTGTGTACGTATAACATGTCAGTTTCTCGGCTTGTTCCTCCATTAACTATATATATATATATACGTATACATGTATATACGTATAACATGTCAGTTTCTCGGCTTGTTCCTCCATTAACTATATGTATATATAATGTATATATATATTGACATGTCAACATCGGTGTGGATGTTTATGTGCCGCTAACAAAAGGCATTAGTGGTTAACATAGCATTATCTAAGATCTCATGGGATCATGTATTGGGTAGGAGGTTCTATCTAATTCATATCCCATTGAAATAACTTTATAATATATTAATATAACATCTTAAAAAAAGGGGGATCAAAAGTCAGATTCATATCTTAATTAATTGATTCTGTTGGTACTGAAAAATCAATTGACCATTTCATTCATGCATAAGAAATATTTAATATTCCTAATCATTCTTAAAGTTTAGAAAATATGCTGTTTCAATTGGGAAATGAAATATAGCGAGAAGAATCTGGCAGCAATATTTATGGTGTCATTTGTGAAAAATTAGGAGGGGTCATGTTATTTTTTTTTTTTTTTTTTTTTTTTTTGATAGGAAATAGAAAACTTTTATTCATCTCAAAACATAGAAGAAACCTCATTACAAACTGGTCTAGAGACCAATTCTACTGATCCCACCAGAAGCTCTAAGGCATTCTTAGCAAGATAGTGGGTAGTTGCATTGCCAGTTCTCTTAACAGACTTAACTTGCCAATTAGTAAAGCTGGACAATAGAAATCTAGTATTTGAAATGACCAAACCCACACTATCCCATCTTTCAACTTGGAGATTGAGCCCCTGAACAACCTGAAGAGAATCACCCTCCACAATAACAGAAACCAAGCCCAACTCTACAGCAAACTTAACAGCCAGGAGAGCCCCTATTGCTTCAGCCAACAGAGGAGCCAAACTTCCTGCCATGGACATCTTCTTAGAGGCTAGAGTATTCCCTTCATGATCCCGACCTACCAAACTAATGCCAATTCTGTCTTGGACTTCACACAAAGCAGCATCCCAATTTATTTCAATGAAGCCAATAGGAGGGGGGACCCAAGTTACAACTTGATCTGGTACCACTCGAGAGGTTACTTTTGAAATGACTTGGACCTCTCTATAATCTATTAAGAACTAAGTAGACTGTTGCACCAATAGAGTAGGATGCAAGAAAGAATCTTCAAAAATCAGTTTGTTTCTCCTAAACCAGATGCTCCTTGCTATCACTGAAAAAAATTCCATGTATTGTTGATCACACTGAGAACTTAGAGCCTAAAAAATCTCCAAAAATATCCCTACTCTCAAAGCACTCTTCTGAAACACAGTTGGCCCTTGACACAACACTTCCATAGCTGAACTGCATGTCCATAGAGCATGAGCAGCATATTCTTCTTCCCCGCAACAGATAAGGCACAAAGGAGAGTCCACAATCTTTTTCTTAAACAGATTCATCCTTGTAGGCAAAGACTCCAAGCAGGCTCTCCACACAAACACCTTGGTAGCATTGGGAATCCTGAGTTTCCAGCAGAATGTCCAATTTTTTAGATTTTCTGCCCTCCTCGATGACTGTCCTTTAGGTAGATCATTAAGCTCCTTTTGCAAGTGGTAAGCACTTTTTACACTAAACATCCCATCCTTGGTCCCCAACCACATAAGTCTATCCTTTGCACCAGTAGAACTCACAGGTATTCTCTGAATAACAGTAGTTGTATCAGTCCCAAAAATGTTAGCAACCAGTTCCCTCTTCCATTGCTTCACCTCACCATCAATTAGATCAGAAATTTTGGCATCCTCTCCCAAGATCTGGACAGGAGACTAGATCATATAAGTGGAAGGCTGAGGTAACCACCTATCTTTCCAGATCCTAGTGTCCATCCCATTTCCAATCCTCCACATAGATCCTTTGACAACAAGATTTCTAGCAGCCAATTTGCTTCTCCAAATAAAAGATGGCCTTGCTCCTAACTTAGCTTGGAAAAAATTAGAAGAAGAGAAGTACTTTACCTTTAGCACCTGTGCTGCTAAAGACTCAAGATATTGTAGAATTCCCCACCCCTTGCTTAGCCAACAATGCCAAATTAAAACGCTCTAAAACCCAAACCACTTGCTTCCTTTGCCTTCCCCATCTGTCCCCAAGAGACCCAATGGACTTTAGCTTCATTTTGCTTTTGCCCCACCAGAACTGCTTTTGACCCTATTAATTTCCTTTAGCAAAGATTTGGGCAGCTTAAACACTCCCATACAATAGGTAGGAAGGGCTTGTATAACTGTTTTAAATAGAATTTGTTGATTTGATGGGGGTGTAGGATTTGTCAATATATGTGGAAAAATGAGGGATGTTATTTGTTAATTGGGGTGTAGGGTAGCTTCTATAGATAAATTTAAAAGTATGTAGCAGAATTGTTTCTTCATAGAAATGATAGTAGCTAGAAGAAAAGTACTACATACTACGTTATGGTCCCCAATCTCTCTCCCGATGACGTTGTGGAGCGCGACTGCCTCTTCTACCGCTGTTACATCACCCTTGGCAGCTACCAGCTCGTCATCAGCGAGATCGACGACTACGTAGCTACCCCTCTCCGACTCGCAAAATGGTTCGCCTTCTATCACTCCAGCCCCGATAACAAGGAGTCAACTATCTCTAGTCTGAAGGAATGGTTAGCAGATTCGGCGATTGTGAATAACTTGATCTTGAGGTTGATTGGTTGGATCATATTCATGCATGAGCATGACTACAATGAAGCTCTGAAGCATTACCTTATATTCATATTCAATTTTTGTCGAAATTCGAGTGCACGACATATTGAAGGTAATTTTGAGATACATGTGGTCTTTTACACTTTGTTGGTAATCTTTGGTGGAGGGGAATGGAAAATTAGGAGATGGTTGCAAGTATCAGTAGATATGACCCTTGTTCCTCACTTGCTTGATGTTTTGCCCCTTATGGTTTTTTTTTTGCACCTTTTGATAGAGGTAGACCATGGGATGATGGAATTTTTTCTGGGATTAGTAGAGAGATTTGTGAATATTGTAATGATGGAGACGAAGTTTAATAATATCATTAAGGAACTCTTTAATGTGTACTCAATGTACGTGTGCTTGGGGAAGGTACAGATCGAGAATCAAAAACTCTCTTCTCATGCTAATGCTAGTTGGAGTACAACTTGGGCAAGCAAGTAAACTAGCTAGTCAGCCCTGACCAATCTGCATTGTCCATCTAGTCATGTCCAAAATACAATGACTCTAAAAACATAGGTCCAAATACATTAAGTTTCACTCCAAATGTCCAATTCTCCAAAATATAGTAAATTCCTGAAACAATCTTAAACAAGTCCAGATCTTCAACAGCTCCAAATAAGCCTTTGAATACACTCTAACAAGCCTTTATCTCCACTCTCATTAACTGTAACATAAAAATAAAAATAAAAATAAAAAAAGTTTGCAAACAACAACACCATCACGTTCCATACACAGAATATTTTAAACACCAATTTAAACACCAACCTCATGTTTCTTCTTGAAGATCCATGATTTGTGATATATTTTCAGTTATATTTCCAAAATCTCTACATAAAAGGCAATAAATCATCAAAAATGAAGTTATTAGATTAAAACACAAGTAAAAACGATAATAAGTACTATACCTCATTGAAGGGAAATTGTTCTTTGCATGACCCTCAATCTTGCAAATGATATAATGCCTTTTCTTCACTGTTTGAGTCACTTTTGGGTTCTTTACTCTCAAACTTTTGAGCCGTCCTTTCGTTGGCACCCGTTGAGGATCCTGTAAAGTTTGTAAAAAATTTGATACAACTTGTGATCTTAACATATGAGAATCATTCTTTGACATGTCTCTGCTTTTTATATTTTTCTCGACAATATCTTCTATCAAAAGCAACTCCTTGTGGACCCTATCTAAGGCAAGAGAGAGGTGGTTCATTCTCTGACTTGATTGTGAGCCAAGTTCTATAATATCATAGAATTGCATCATCAACTTACTTTTTTGCATGATCGAATCTTCTTGTGTCATTACATGCCTCTGGGAATTCGGTATTTTATGTATACCTCGACTCTTAGCATTGATTGTCCATCTCTCTATAATATAGTGATGTGGCAACATATCTAACTTCTCTTTTTTGGCAAGGACACATAGGATGTCTACAAAGAATACCCAAAAACTCAAACATATGACATGTACATATTGCCTTTACTTCTCCACTCTCCAAAGTCACATAATAAATAGGTTTTTCTTTGCCACTTGGTGTCACTCCACACATCTTATTTTCACCATCTTTCTGAACTTTGGTTGTTTTGTACCGTTGGCAATTGAATAGCTCATCTTGAAAGATGATGAAAGACTTCCTTGTATAGACTTTGGCTACCTCTTCTTCATTTTTGTGATAGTTTTTCAAAATCGCTTTAGTCGATTTCGTTCTCACATCCTTCTCTTTCTCCTTGAAATAACGTGTATCTAAGGCTTTCTCCTATTGATGCACAAAATCACTCACCATCGTGCTCGAACAAACATAATCCTTGAAAATTTTATTCATGCTCTCTCTTCTTTGCGTGGTTGACATACCGACACAAAACGTGGTTCGCAAGTAAGTCGTAACCCACTTACCTCGTCGGCTGTAAATATTTTACAGCCAATCATTACCTACTAAACCATACTTCACCAATATTGAACTTCATTCCTCCTCGAACTTATCAGTCGCTATTGTCTCATGGATACAATGATGAAACTCTTTTTGAAAGTTTGGAAACTTGTTATAAACATGTGCCAAATGTTTTGAAAATTTCTGTAACATATGCCACAAGCACAACCAGTGAGTTGTATTTGGAAGTACCTCTGCAATGGTCTTGGTCATGGCTCTGTCATCATCAGTAATTATGGTTGAAGGGGCATGCCCAAATATTGCTTTCTGCCATGTTCTTAATAACCACATATAGGATTCAGCTGTTTCATTAACTAACAACGCACAACCAAATATTATGGTTTGGTGATGATGATTAACTCTTGAAAACGGCACAAATGACATCTTATAAATATTTGTGAGGTATGTCGCATCAAATGTGACAACATCTCCAAAATACTAATAAGCAAACCTTAATCTTGCATTTGCCCAAAAACAACTCCCCATACACCAATTCTCATCAACCTGTATGGAGTACACAAACACAGATTCTTTACACTGTCAATCAAGAAAGTAGGCATACAACCTTTGTGCATCTCATCTTTAAACAATTTTCTTCTTTTATTTCTTAAATAATTTTCGATGTTCTTACCAATACAGTCAATGTTAAAATCACCACCTGATTATTTGCTCAACGTCGACATTATCTTCCTCGTCAGTACACCGGACTCATTTAAAGTGAGAATGAGGTTTTTTTGGACACATGTCACTCCTCTATGTCCACGAAGCAAGCTAGTACTTCTCGGTGTGAGTAGCTCATGGCTGTGTTCAGTCACGAACTTATATACTATCCACTTTTCACCAACCTTTTTTATACACATCATTGCTTTACACCCAATCTTAGTTTCAGTAGGTTCAGGAATTTTTCGTTCTTTTTGTTTGAGACTTTCACACCTAAATCCTTCCCTTGTGCAAACGTAGTCTACTAGAATTAGTTTTCTGTCCTCTTTTGATAATCGAGTATGGTTGGTCCTCATTGTAAAACCTCTTCTATTTACCTTGTAAAATGCTTGGGTGTCTTCTACCTCATCAAATTCCTTCCCAACGAACAGTTCAAAAAGTCCACTACTGGAAGTGAAAATCACATTGACTCCATCTCTTTCTTCCACATTCACTCCATTTCCATCACCATCTCCATCTCCCACATTCACTCCATCTTCCAAATTCACTTGATCTACATGATCTTCCATATTTATTCAATCTCCCACATTCAAATCATATTGCTCTTCCATGATTTTAGCCTCAATACTTTCATTTTCAACTTGAGGATAGTTTCTACTCATTAGTATCTTAACTTCATTACTATCTGAACTCGAGATAAGATGCATAAGCTGCAAAAGCATGATAAAACAATGCAATTAATAAGATCCTTTCATCTACAAAGTGATAATTTGCAAAACTGAGAGAGGGAAAACCAAAGTGTGATAATTTGCAAAACAAATTTGAAAATAACATTATCTATTAAAAAGATTCTCTAAAAGATCAGCTTTGCCTGAATAGAAAATAGAAAAATAAATTAATAAACTTAAAATATGATTACAAATTTACAATCCATCACAACAAGTAACTTTTTAGAATAAATTTTGAAAATTCCATATATTGGGGAACAAAACCACAAGAGAAACTTGTAAATTGCTATTTACAAAAAAGGAAGTAAAATCACAATCAGCTTCGCCTAAATATCAAACTGAAAAATAGATTAATAAACATAAAATATGATTACAAATTTTCAATCCATCACAGCAAGTAACTTTTTAGAATAAACTTTGAAAATTCCATATCTTGGGGAACAAAACCACGAGAGAAACTTGTAAATTGCTATTTACAAAAAAAGACAAGTAAAATCACAGACACCTATCAATGTCCCTTTCATGCATAAGCTGAGAGACAATTCAAGTATGGAAAAAGTTCAACTTTCCTTCCAACCACACGTCATAAATGCAACCACCCAAAATCTAAATCTCTCTTTGAACCAAACCCAACGAAAGAAAGAAAATCCATAAACAAACACCACAAAAACAAATTAAATCCCGCATTTTTAGGAAAAAGAATGGCAAGATGGATACCCAGAGAAGAAAAATATACCTTAGAATCACTCATTGTGCTTCTCCGCTGGTGTGTACGACATGTAGCGGTGAGGTAGCTGCAAAAATTGGTCGGCGTCGGAGGCAAAATCGTGTTGGTCTGGAGGCGCTTCTCTCTTCACTGAGCGAAATAGATATTCAAAGGAGGGAGGGAAAATTTTTTGTTTTAGATCCTGTGTGATGAGGTGCACCATCTTCTTATAGAATTTTCTGATGTGTCAATTTTCTATTGGGTGTCGATAGAGTCTAAAGATAGGCATCGCTGGTTCAAAGAGGAACTGATTATCATATGTTTCATTTTAAAAACTTAAGATTGTCTAGATTTTCTAAGATAATTTATTAAATAGATTTCGTGAAATCTTCAAATTCATGGGTTTAGGTTTTATGAGCACGTCATCATGTATAGATTCACATGAATGGATTTATGATCACATCATCATTTTATCACTATGAAATCTAAACTTGAATATTAAAATGATAAATATCTGGATTAAATTAATAATAAGTGTTGATTTAATATAATTTCAAATGAGAAGTGAAACCTAAAAAAAACATATTATATTAAATTTATAAATTTATTTTTATATGATTACTTTGTATACGAAATCTTTTTCATTCTACACAACGTATATTGTGGATGGATTGAATTTAAGCTCGAGCCATGGGTCTATATCTATCATATTTGTTTTGAGTTTTAGGCTACGTTTGGATGTTGAGCTGAGCTGAGTTCTTTATGAATAGTAGTGAGTTGAGATGGTTGAGTGAGTTTTGTGGGACCCACTTAAAATGAATTTAGGTGTGTTTAGATATTAAGATGAGTTTAGATATATTTATGGAAAGTTATAAAATAAAGAGGTCCCCCCATTAAATTTTACTATTCATTTGACATGGTCTGGGCAACTGTCTGCACCAAAACCTGCAAAAAAAAATTTTTCCTAACAAGTTGCACTTGCAGCTAGACCAGCCAAGTAGAAAAAGTGATAACCAATTGAGTTGGGCCCCACGAGAGATAGAAAAGTTGTACACAATGGAGAGAAAAGTAAACTGACAGAGATAAAAAAGTAAAATTAATGTTTGTTAGTTGTGGGCCCTACAAATGAGTTCAGTTTTGGACTCTATTCAACTTGTGTAAAAACCTGCGTTTGGATGTTCAACTTAATCTAAAAATAAAGTGTACCGAATTGAGTTGTGCATCCAAACGGGACCTTAATATCTACGAGTATATAAATTGAAACACTGCTTATTATAGAATCCATTATAGTTATAAAAAAAAAAAAAAAAAAAAAA
>QEOT01124144.1:0-165226 GCA_003123785.1 Pterocarya stenoptera | reverse complement strand
TTCCGAAGATGTTTTAGAAAAATAAAATAAAAACATCTCAGAGAATGAAACTTGAATTATAATGATCATATGATTATGTTTAATGAGTACTAGAGTCGAGTGCATCAAAATGGCTAGCTAGCATATCTCTTCGCTTAGATCTTTAGAAAAAAAAAATAGAGGAATTGAGAAAGAACAGAAGAAAATGGAGATTAAAACAATATAGAAGAGATTAAAAGAGAAATTTACAGTAAAGTAGTTGGGGAGAATGAGATTGCTCCTCATGATTTGCTATGGATATTGCCTTCATTCTCTCAGTACCCTCACAAATGGACTGATTGCTCTGGCCCATTGCGCCAAAATTGATTGTCAAAAAAGGAAGATATCGTCTGCATTGAAAAAATAAGAAAGGTTCAATATGTTGGTAGTTTTATTAAGGTACTACCTCCAATCATCTCAGCGACACATGCCTTAGCGTTACAAGCTAAAAAGTAAAACGTAGGGATGAAAAAAAAAATTGGTGAATCGGTAAATCGGACCACATCGAACTGGTGGGTTTGGTTTGGTACAAGGTCTGGTCTGGTATAGTACTAGTTTCATTTTTTTCAAAATTGGTCGAAATCGATTCGGTTCCGATTTTCCTTTATCCAACACCGGACTTGTTCATATATATATATTTAAATTGTATAAAATATTTTATATTATATATAATTTTTATATATAATATATAGTTATATGTAAAAGAATTTTGTATTATATGATAAATTATTAATTAATATAATATTAAATTTTAAACTCCTATATAAATAACTAAATATTATCACTATAGTCTAACTATATATCACTATATATTATAATATACTATAATATATCACTATAGTCTATAATACAATTATAATATATATTATAATATACTACAATATATTATCATTATATTATTATATACTATAATATATATACTATATAATAAACTTATCAAAAAAAATATACTATGTGGTATACCGAAAAAATCAGACCGAATTGGACCTGAACTGATAAAACCAAAAGTATCGGTTTAGGAGTGTAACCGGTGCGGTATCGGTTCTTCAAATCTCAAAATGGGTATATATCGATTCGGTTATAAAATATGTCCAAAATCAGACCAGTTACACCCCTACTAAAAAGTGTATTGTCTGGCTGTTCAAGCATATTTGGCTTTAATTATTGAGAAGCTTGAAGAAAAGAAGACTATAGCAGGGAAATCAATAGTTGAGGGATACCTAGATGTATTTACAGATGAGTTCTCATGATTGCCACCTGATTGAGATATAGAATTTGTTATTGAATTAGAACTGCGAACAGTCTTGATCCATAAAACCCCATATAGGATCCTTCCAACTAAGCTGAAAGAGTTGAAAACGTGAAAGACTAGCTCCATGAACTATTAGACAAGGGACTTTTCCACCCAGAGGAGCACCAATTTTGCTTGTAGAAGATGGATGGCAGCTTTCATATGTGTATAGATTTTAGGGAGTAGAGTAATTAAGGTCACTATAAATAAAGTAAGTACCCATTGCCTAGTATAGATGATCTGTTTGATCAATTACAATGAACCATGGTATTCTCGACAATAGATTTGACATCTGAATACCATCAATTGAAAATAATGGAGTAAGATGTTCCTAAGACCACTTTCTTAACAAGGTACGGGCACTAACAATTCCTGGTAATGTCGTTTGGGTTAACAAATACCCATGTAACCTTCATAGATTTAATGAATAGGGTGTTTACACAGTTTTTAGATACCTTTGTGGGGGTATTTATTGAATATATTTTGATTTATTCTATGGATCAAGAAGCATATGAAGATCATTTGAGATACGTCATGCATAAGTTACTAGAGCACAAGTTGTATACTAAATTCGGCAAGTGCGAGTTTTGGTTGAATGAGGTGAAGCTCATTACATATCTGCAGTGAACTTTTTTGCGGCATAGACAAAATCGTTGTAATAAAGGATATTTATTGTAACGCAAGGACAGAGTAACAGTTAATCCAAGTAAAAAGCAGTAGTAAACTGCCAGAAACCAACAATTGTTCATGAGATTCAAAGCTTCTTAGGTCTTGCCGATTATTACAAAAGATTTGTAGAAGGATTCTCCAAACTATCAAGGCTACTCACAGTGTTGACAAAGAAGAACACCAAGTTTGTATGGTCAGGCCAGTGTGAAGCCATATTCCAAAAATTAAAGAGAAACTTGACTTCAACGCCAATATTAACTTTGCTAGCAGCACACAAGAAGTTTGTTGTGTATAGTGATACATCATAGCATGGACTTGGGTGCATGCTAATGCATGAAGGAAGAGTGGTGGCATATGCTTCTAGACAGTTGAAGAATTATGGGTATAACTACCCTACTAATGACCTTGAGCTTGCCGAAGTGACTTTTGCCTTCAAAATATGGAGGCATTACTTATATGGTGAAAGTTTTGAGACCTACTCAAATCACTAGAGTTTAAAATAGGACAATGCTACCATGCCACCTAATTTATACCACTCAATTTGTCCCCTTGACATGGCTGGCATGTGACTTATTAAAATAAAAAAATAAAAACACAAACATAAAAGGATAAAGAAAATCTAAAGTTTTAGTCTTCATATTTTTATGTTTTCGAGCTCTATCTTTTTGTATAGATATTTTAAAAAAAAATTAATAAGCCACGTGACTTGATGTCACATCAAGAGGACAAAGTGAGTGGTATAACTTATGGAGCATAGTAACACTTTCCTTTAAAATATTAGTTAGACCACAAAACAATCTGAATACTAGGCACATAAGGTGGATGGAGAACATTAGTGACTATCAATGTGAAATTAGTACTATCCAGGGAACGCTAATATGGTTAGGGGTGGGAAATTGTGTATTCGTATCGTGTCAAGTCATAAATATTCAACTATATAGTTTTCCTCAAACCCGATCTGTTAAGCTAAACGTGTCAAAATTTTAAACCCGAACTCAACCCATTTAAATAACGGGTTGTGTTGTGTCGCTTGTTTTGACCCATTTAATAACTAATTAAAAATAGGTTAACACGACACAACTCATTTAAACTCATTTTATGTAAATGAGTTGAACTAACATGCATAACCCATTTAACCTAATTAAGATAATATTACATAAAAGTTAAAATATATATTTATTAGTAGTCACAAATACTCACAATATCTTTAAAAAAAAAAATAAGACTCTCTACTAACAAAAAATATCAATATTCTTCAAATTTTATCATATAATAAAACCAATATTATAAACCCTACAATAACTAATATGAACATAGGTCCAGAATTACAATTTCAATAATAAAAAAATAAGCATACTGAAAAATACCAATATTACAACTCAACAATAATAAAATTTTGTCAAAATTGGTTGATTTCGGATTAGGCAGGTTGACCTGTTTATAAATATTGTCTTAAAAATGGGTCAACCTGTTTTGATCTAAACCCGTTAAAATCAAATTCAAAACTGCTAATTTTGTATTGTATTCATGTTAAGTTCACGGGTTGTCACATATTATCACCCTTAAATATAGTGACAGATGCACTTAGTCATAAGTTATAGGCTATTTTGCTTCTCTACCTGCAAACATATCCCTATTGCAAAATGGAATTAAAGTTTATGAAGTTAATGTTTTGTTGACAAGTTATCTAATAAAGTTTAAAGTTGGTGAATGGATGATCAGTTATGTTTATTGTTTTTACGATTATTTTGAAATAAACTATTCTTCTTATTGTAAATATTTATTTTCTTCATATTTTTTTTATATTTATGCATTAAATTAGGAAGCACAAAAACTCACGTGTGAAATGGTAGTTTTGTAACTTTGTATTGTGAAGATTTGTTGTATATATTTGATGGTTCTTAGTTTTATCTTTAGTGCAGTCATTGTAGTTAGTTAAAATGCTTCCATTGCATCATCAATGAATACATAAAAAAAAATATCTCATTTTTATAATCTTTTTAAATTACACGGCAGGACTATAATTACGTGTTATTAGTTCAATGCCTTAATGACCCGGTAAGAATAAAAAATGGGAAGGTAGGGGGCGTCACAATATGTCAAGGGTATAAACAATTAAAGATGAGATCTAAGAGCATGGCAAATTTTTGTACTGCTATTTTAACAAATTTCAAGAATACTAAGGCCTCGTTTGTTACCATCTTATCTTATCTAATCTTATTTCAATTTCATCATTACACTTTTTCAAATTTCAATACAAAATAAAATAAACAATTCAACTTTTTCAAATCCATTTCATCTTATCTCATCTAATCATTACAACTTTTTCAAATTCCAATACAAAATAAAATAAATAATTCAACATTTTCAAATCTCAAAACAAAAATAATATTAAAAAATATATTCTAACAATACTTTATTTAACTTCTTAACTTTAATCTCTACTCATCTCATCTTCAAAAACAAATGAGGCCTGCTGCGATTTGGATAGTGAGTTGAGGTGAGATGAGTTGAAATCAAAGTTGAAAAAAAAATTATTATAATATTATTTTTAAAGATTATTATTGTTTTGAAAATTGAAAAAATTAAATTGTTTATTATATTTTGTATGGAAATTTGAGAAGATTGTAATAATGAGATGAAACATTCTTACTATCCAGACGGGGCCAATTTCCATATATACATACAAAATAAGATATAAACTAAATATATTCATTGTAATTAAAGATGGATGCACAGAGGTCCATTAATCTTAAATATCAAACCTCAAGTGTTCATTATAACTGAATCATATCAACATAAGACTTATAAGTCTGGCCAATAATTCTTCTGTGCAAAAAACTGAAACCATAAGGTGATATTTCTTAAAAAAATACATGGAGTTAATTCTAAGTCCGATATAGCATAAGGGATGTGCGACCAAATTTACTTAATTTTAATGCATATATGTGACTTGTTCTTTTAATTCATTTCAATTGCAACAAAAGCATTCAAATAACTGCCATTAAATGTATCAGAAATAATATTCTGATAACAATCACATAATACAAACTTAATCCAACATAATCTTATTAGAAATAGATACATACATCTTGCATTCTTTTATCTCAATCTATAGTGATAAAATATTTACAATGCATTATTGATCAACTAAAATATTTATATTACACGGCAAATTCTTACAACTCTACACTTTTATGGCTCTATAACTCATTTTTCATAGTAATTAGGGTTGCAAATTAACAAAATCGAGCTAAATCCAAACAAGGGTGCTCGAGTTTGATTAGCATATTTACTCGCTTGAACTCGGCTCACTAAAAATTAATATTGTTCAAATTTAGCTCATGCTCAACTAAAAATAAACCAATCAGTGAACTCAAGTAGCTCGAGCTTGAATACACATATGATTATGCAATATGATAACCATATCAATATACAATATGATAACCATACATATATATATGAATACACGATATGGCTATCATCTGTTTTAGTATAATGAAAACAATACCAGCTTTGTTCTTGTATGATATACTAGAAATATTATCAACTTACGCCATGATATTTATTATTTATATATTATAATTAATTGATTAAAGTTAATTTGGTAATCGTTTCAAGTAAATGTGTATTCACTCATTCATTTATAACTATATCAAAAGGCTATAATCTATATAACAATAAGAAAATTGATACATAACATCATATAAAAATAAGAAAATTGATACATAACATTAATGTTGTATTACATAATAAATATTTAACAAAATATATAAAATAACTTGTATTATAAACATAAAATAGCTTGATATATCATATAACTCTACCAAAAAGAATTGTACAAGGCATCCTATATACTTTCGGAATATAATAAATTTATTAAATAAGGTAAACTATAAATATATTATTAATATATAATTAAGTATATAAAATACGGCTAACATATAATAAATAGAACACATTTTATGAGCGTCAAAGCAAGTTCAAACAAGTCAAGTCGAGCTTATAAAACTTTATTTACGAGTCTAAATCGAGTTAAGTCAAGTTCAAGTTTTGCTCGTTTAATATTCGAAGCAATTATATTAATTTTTACGAACACCTCATTTAATAAATAAACTAATTTCAAACCGAATATGTATAAGCCGAACTTGAATTGTTGTTCATGAGCTCCTCTATTCATTTGCAATCCTAAAAGTAGCCTTCTAGATCATGGTCTTGTTCTACTATTGGGTCAATTGTCATTGCCATAAATATGCAATTCCATTTACAGCTATTGCAGGTTGGCTTCCACGGTATGAGAATTATATAGAAAATGTAAAAATTAAACATTCTAAAAATCTAGAATTATAGAAAATGTAAAAATAAAAAAAACATGGGCAATATTATAGCAAGTGGCGAACCTAGGCAAGATGAAGATATAGCATGTAGAGAGAGAGAGAGAGAATCTTAGGAGTGACAATATGTGACACGACTCGTGACCCCAACATGAATACAATACGAAATTAGCGAGTTTGAGTTTGATATAAATTGATTTAGGTCAAATTGGGTTAATCCGTTAAGACGCAGTTAATAAATGGGTCAACCCACTTAACCCGAAATCAACATGCAATAACTTATTTAAATTTTATTTCAAAATTACAATTTTATTCTTGTTGGATTGTAATATTGAGTATTTCTCAATATGTTTATGTTTTTAATATTATGGCTACTAATAAATATAGATTTGAACTTTTATGTAAAATTATGTTAATCAGATCGAATGTATTATGCGGATTAATATAACCCTTTTACATGAAACAAGTTAGAATGAGTCTTCTTGTGTTGACATATTTCTAATTAATTATTAAACGGGACAGAACGGGTGACATGATCCGACCCATTATCTATGACTTAACACGATACGAACACAACCTATGAAAACAAATTGCAACCCCTAGATAACTAGTGCATGCATTTCTTGAGAGAAAATAAAGAAGCCGAGGAACGAGGTGTTGTGACCTGTCTTATCATTTGATGGGACCAGACTCATGTTATTTTCAAGAAAAATGCCTGATGCCCTCACTCTTTTTTTTTTCTTTGTTTTCTCGAAACTACATAGCTCTCTCTCTCTCTCTCTCTCTCTCTCTCTCTCTCTCTCTCCCCATCCCGTCGAACCCATCCCATCTCTGCAGCAAATGTGGTTTCATTGCATTCAAAGCAAGATATGTGGTCTGCTATACAAGAAAGGGTACTAGTTCAAGCTTTAAAAACCTTCCCAAAGGAAGTTAATCAACATTGGTGCAAGCAAGCCAATCAACATTGCAACAATAGTGCTTGGGAAGAGTGTGAATTAGGGCAAGAAAAATACATTGCTAAAGGAGAGCTTTAGACAAGAAAAATTCAGTATAATTGATTGTGTTTTGTTTAAGGGTGCATAAAAATTGAAAAGGCGCATGAGGAAAATGTTTTGGGGTACTATCTCATATTTAAATCTTTCATGGTAGGCAACATTCAAGCTACCCTGTACTTGCACATAAATTTCTTCATCAGGTTTTGATACTGATTTTGTTCCTATGCCATATAGGCTTTATAGTTAATATTCTTTTTGAATGAGAGAGTTCAAGAAAGCAAGAATTATGATAGGTTCAATGGAGGGGGAGGAGAAAGAGAGGAGAATGGATTTTGCTTCGTCAGTGGTGGTTGGGTTGGGGGGTGGGGACAACGATTATTGTCACAGTAAATATCAGTGAATACGGGGATTGGAGGGAGGGGAGAGGGGGCCGACGGATACACTGTATTCATCTCTATTTTTCATCTTGCTGAAATTTCTACATGTTAGTGTTATTAATGAGTGTAAAACTTCATTTTAAACCCGTCCAGCTGGTAGCCGCGCACCCTAATGAATTTCCGCTTATTATACATTTTTTTGGAGAAAAAGTACAGTGGGCCCAAACTAAGGCCCAAAATACGTGAAGCTCAAAACGTACTCAGCAAGCCTTTGCTTTTGGCGCCCATAAAAATCCTGTTCGAAACTTATCATTTCCCTCCATTCCCGTGCGACTCCTCTTCAGATCAATTACCATTGTAATACAATTCTCTCTCTCTCTCTCTCTCTCTCTCTCTCTCGCTCTCAGTGGGTGTGGGGGAGGGTTAGGATAATAGTAATGGAGCAGCAAAGGAATCAGAAGATGGCACAAGAACGACAACACGACGAAGTAGAAGAGATACAGCATGGGCCATTCCCTGTTGAACAGCTTCAGGTTTTACCTACCTTACACGTCTCTGCCCCTTTGATCCCCAGGTTTTTTTATTTCAGGGTTGCACCAAGAATCATGGGCACGGTCCAAATTTTGGTTTTTTTGAGACTGATGTGTTCTACTTGTCGGGGAAAAAAGCAAAGAATTTTACTTTCAGTTCGATCTCTTATAGGCTGGTAGAATGTTGTGTTAGCCTCGAGATTCAATAATCTTTTTCCGTTTTGCATTTGGGCATCTTTGTTTCTCGTGATGCGGATATTGGGGGTGTCGCGTCTATTTCAAGTCAATCGAAAATAACAGTATTATCCAATTAATTTGGGGTTTTCTCGATTGCAAACCCATTTTTTTAGATTGCCAATGAAAGAATTAGTAGTTTTTGTTTGTTTGGCCAATGGGTTTTTTCTCATCTCTGCCGTGAAATCGTTTAGTAATTTGCTTGTGTTTGCTTTTTTTCCATTTCATATTCAACTCAAGGCGTCGGGCATTGCTTCCATTGATATTAAGAAGCTCAGAGATGCGGGTCTCTGCACTGTCGAATCTGTTGCATACTCTCCTCGGAAGGATCTCCTGCAAATCAAAGGAATCAGCGAAGCTAAAGTTGACAAGATCGTTGAAGCAGGCACGTCCACGCCACCCAATTTTATGTCTTTTCTCATCACTTTCATATTTTCCTTTGCTATCGTCTGTGAAATGTTATTTGAGATCACGTTGTTTGATTTGTTTGTGCCTTCATTTATCACAGCTTCCAAGGTAGTCCCTCTGGGTTTTACTAGTGCTAGCCAACTTCATGCCCAAAGGCTTGAAATTATTCAAATAACATCCGGATCAAGAGAGCTTGACAAGATCTTGGAAGGTCAGCCTTTATATGATGTGTACCAGATTTTTAGTCATAAACTATTTCTTTAGCTGACTAGCCAAATAATTCTGAGCCACACGCAAAAGTCAAAACAGAAGAGAAAGAGATCATGCTAATTTTGTTCACAAGCGTTTAGAGTCTTGATGGTGAAATTGCATGTTTGTAGCTTGACATAGCTAGCTAATGACAGGAGGAATCGAGACAGGATCTATTACTGAGTTATATGGTGAGTTCCGTTCTGGAAAGACTCAGCTGTGTCACACGCTCTGTGTCACTTGCCAAGTAAGAGCTCGTCGATATTTTTTTACCCACCGCACCTTTGCTTTACATTAGAAAACAGATTCATCAAATATCATAAGAAATAGATGTATTTGTTCTCTTCCTGTTGAGAAATTGAAATATACACTTTTATTTGTAACACTTGTGTAGCACTGCTGATTGATGTGAATATCGATGGTATTACGTTTGCTTTACAGTAAAGGTGTTATGAGTAGATTTCCAAAACTTTACATTGAGTTGCACAGATTTTGGAGCTTGTAATCTGAATGTCAGTCCGTTGAGTAGATACAACCATTTGATTATTCAATGGATGCAACTACCATCCGTTACCTAGAATGCCAATGTATTCAATTGCACACTAATGCACTCTGATATGTCAGCTTCCATTAGATCAAGGAGGTGGTGAAGGAAAAGCAATGTACATCGATGCAGAGGGCACATTCAGACCACAGAGACTCTTACAGATAGCAGACAGGTGTCATGTAGTTACCTTGAGATGAATATGCTTCTCTCCCGTGTGTCCCAATTATAGCCTGATGCTTCTGAGTGCTGCAGATTTGGACTAAATGGTGCTGATGTCTTGGAGAATGTGGCCTATGCTAGAGCATATAACACCGATCATCAGTCGAGGCTTTTGCTTGAAGCAGCTTCAATGATGGTGGAAACAAGGTGTAATCCTGTATTTTGTCTTGACTGTTATCTTTTGTCTTGGAATTCTGAAAATGCTGAAACAAGCTCAACCTTGAACATGGAAACCTGTTTAGAATGTTATTTTTTTTCTTAAACAGATGAATTAATGATCAGTTTTACAGCTCGGTAATCTAAATAGGTGATATTTGTTTGATTCTGGTTTGCAATATTTGTTCAGTTGGTGATGAAAAATTTGATCTTTCTTACAACCTATAAAATAATAAAGAATTTT
This sequence comes from Pterocarya stenoptera, assembly GCA_003123785.1. Taxonomy (NCBI): domain Eukaryota; kingdom Viridiplantae; phylum Streptophyta; class Magnoliopsida; order Fagales; family Juglandaceae; genus Pterocarya; species Pterocarya stenoptera. The sequence goes on along the minus strand of QEOT01124144.1, from coordinate 154,955 downwards.
TTATTACATGCTGTAGCTTATTGAGTTGTACTAGGTAGCTGTGTTATTTGTGATTTGCAATTGCAGCTAAGACTAATTGTTCAATGGGTTTGTTTTTATAGGTTTGCTCTTATGATAGTAGACAGTGCTACTGCTCTCTACAGAACAGATTTCTCTGGAAGGGGAGAACTTTCTGCCCGGCAAATGCATCTTGCAAAGTTTCTCCGGAGCCTTCAAAAGTTAGCAGATGAGGTAAAGAATCTTATATTTCGTTAATTTCATTTGGACAGTGAGATAAGATAAGATAATTTTAAATGAGTTGAATAAAATACTGTTAAAATACTATATTATTGTTTTGAGATTTGCAAAAGTTGAATTTATTATTATATTTTATGGGAAAATTTAAAAAAATTATAATGATAATATGAGATGAAATGAAACCATCTCTATATCCAAATAGGACTCAAGGAACCTAGCATCATTCAACTGATATCTCGGTGCAGAGATCATTTCTAAATGTTTTCTGATTATGGTTAAGCATTTTCACATCTTGAACTTTGGCAATTGTCATTCATTACTGTTTTCCTTCTGCATTCCATGGTTGTAGTTTGGTGTGGCTGTTGTTATCACAAACCAAGTGGTTGCACAAGTGGATGGTTCAGCAATGTTTGCTGGGCCTCAAATCAAGCCTATTGGTGGTAACATTATGGCGCATGCTTCCACAACAAGGTCCGTCCGTAAACAAAATTTTATTCTTCGCGAAATTCCCCCAAAAATAAAAGTGGTTCCTTGTTTGAATGTGACTAATGTCTATGGCAATTTCATGCTTTTACGACAGGCTTGCTCTGCGGAAGGGAAGAGCAGAGGAGCGCATCTGTAAAGTAATAAGCTCTCCTTGTTTGGCCGAAGCTGAAGCACGGTTTCAGATTTCTGCAGAAGGTGTAACTGATGTCAAGGACTGATCCATTCAGCCCACCATTTTCCAGTACTTTTACAAGGTCCTGTTGATCATTTGTTCTTGTATTTTTCAATGTTTTCTGCAGCTGAGAGATATCTTTGTAATTCTGTTGACAGTAAGGGGCTTCCAATGAAGCATTTTGGGGTCTTTTTTTTCCTCCATATTCTGTTTTTGTTCATGTTTTGTGGAGTAGTATCAAGGAAAAGGATTTGTCATGGATTTTGGATTTCTACGACATTTTATGAGTTAGGACCGTTTGGATTCGGAAAGCATTTCATTTCATCATTATAACTTTTCTAAATTCTCATATATAATATAATAAACAATTCAATTTTTTCAAATTTTAAAATAATGATAATATTAGGAGTTGGTAATAGGGACCTGCACTCTATTGCCCTGGCTCCACATGGCGGGTGGGGCAACCTGGTTTTGCCCATGTAGGGGTGGGCCCTCCCGCCCCGCATCTAGAGCCCCTAGCTGGGGCGGGGGGTGAGGAGGGCCCAACTCCGTCCCGCCCCCGCTTACATTTTCATATATATAAACATAAATGTATATTTACATTTTACAAATTATGTATATATAAATATATATTACAATTTGTTAGACTTATTTACAAAGTATGCACTAATAAATTTAAAAACTACATAGTTTAAAAATTAATATACTAAAACTAACACAAAATATGCACTAGTAAATTTAAAAATTATATAATTTTTAAATTATAATCATATTTACAAATTTTAAATTTACAATTTGAGTCTAAAAATGTATTTTTAATTATTTTTTGATTTAGGAATAATTTTTAAATCTAGTAAAATATAGTATATTTTTGTAAGTGGACCAAGATGGACGGATTGGGTATATGCCCCGCACCCAGCCCCTGCATTTGGGGCAGGGCTAGTAGCACCCCTAAATAATATTAAAACCATTTCTTTGATCTTAATCCATTTCATCTTATTTTTTAATCTAAAGCAATCTTTTTTGTTTTGAGAAATGTTGATTGTAAGTAGATAAACAACGCAAAACGTATTGACGGCAAGGATTGAGGAGGTCTCACAGAAGTTATGGACATTTGAATTGTGCAGAAAGAAAACCCTCAAAGACCAATATCTCAAGGAGGGATCTATTGGAATAACTGGAGTTTATTTTTATATTTTTTCATACAGCTTGATAATATATTTTTATGCTAATTTATGAATATAATTATGGCTGTCGAAGTCAAGAAGATGTTAACATGGGTTCCCTTATAACCCGGCTCATCAAAACATACGGATAATTAACTTACAGAGCACTTTTAATGGTTTGTCTGTATTTTTATGTAAAAAAACTAACCAAAATCCACTCTTATCTATTTTAGCTAGTCTTTTATAATACACTATATATTGACTTATCTTTTTTTTTTTCTATATTATTTAAATATTATTTTTTAATTTTTTTAAATATCTTCTCTAATTATCAATATCTTCATATCTTTTAATAATTGCAATATCTCCTCATATGGTATTTGGTAGACAATCCGAGAGACAAAAGAAAGTCCAAGTAATATTGAGCCTTGAGACAACACTTGATTAGGAGAGAGCCAAAGAATGTTGTGGTTATGACGTAAAATTTTAGTTAGCTATTTAATCCAAGTTGTGACACATAAAAACCATGCTTCACTACATCAAAAGACAATGCTACTACTGAGATAAGCAAGTACTAATTTTAGACTTCCATCTCTATTACTTCACTAAAATTATCACAAAACACTCGTGAATACAACCTAAAACCACAAAATCAAATAACCCAATGAAACAAACTGAAATATGAGAAATAAACACCAAAAAACCCCTCGAGTTCATGCCCAATATACATAAAATGGAACTACTGCATTTGTTATTGTTCATATAAATATTTCGGTTGTACTGGGATGTTTGGAAACAATTTTCATCATATTACATTTCATCTCGTCTCATCTCATTTCCTTCCCAATTGTTACAATTTATGTAAATATATACAGTGGAAGAAATACCTCAAGAATAATCTGTGTAGTTGTTCCACAAGTGAATCCAATGTTCAAACCTCTGATTTCTCCTTCACCCAATGTGTGAGTGTGCTACGTAGATAAATCTAGAGACACACTCAATATGTCTACAACCTAAGTATTTTCACTCACAAAACAGAGAAACTTCCAAGATGCCAAGATGATGTCTGCCAGGGATGGAGGACTGACAGGGTAACTGTGGCTTTAAGACCGTTATGGCATAACTCTAGACATGACGCCTGGAGTAATGCCAGGCGTTATGCCTAGCATTCCAATAAGGGGAAGTGACAGGGGGACGCCCACTAAAGGCGCCCCTGCTTTATTACATTAAATATAATTTAAATACAAATATTTTTAAACTAATCATTATAACTTTTTAAAATTAATTATTACAATTTTTTCAAACTTTTTAAATAAAAAACAAAACAATTCAATTTTTTTAAATCCCAAAACAAAAATTATATTCTAATAATATTTTAATTTTATAATATTATTTTTTCAACTTTTTCTCTCTTTTTTCCAAAATCTAATAAATACTTATCTCAAACTATTTCAATACTATTTACAAACAATCTTATTATTCTTTACAAAATTTTCATCTCATTTCATTCCCCAAGCATCCAAACAAGTAATTTTTTGATAAGTAATAAATGTTATATAGTCTACTATTTCTTTCCTCATCCTCACGTTTAGACAAACTTGAAAGGATCTTACTCCACACACAACACTTAAATAAACCAAAATGTGAAATGAGAGCAATAAAACAACGTCCAACAATAAACTGAAATAATAGTAACCCCAAATAAACAAAAAACTGAAAGTTGGAAAATGTACCTGGTTGGGTGTGAGGGAACTCAAGTGCTGATAGCTTCGTCGGCATCTTCTTTAGCGGCAATATTTACGATTGGGGCTATATTCACTAGTCCTGCACCACATACTTATTAGAATAAAAATAAATAAATAAAATAGGTGTGTGATGTAAGACTACTGAGTAAAAGTTTTCTTTACCCATTGTGAAGATAAAGGACTATAAAAGGCTTCATTTGGGGATTCTAAATATCCCCTATTCTCTTAAAACGATTATGAGTATTATTTCTCGAGAAATGCTACAAAAAATATAATCATCATGAAAATATAATTTTTCTTATATTAATTAGATGGAAGTGTGTGGTGTAAGACTTTCATGTAAAATTTTTCTTATTTCTCATATGTAATCATCGTGAAAATATAATTTTCCTCAATTACCAGCGTGGATTTTTTTTTTCTCTGCCCCGGTCTGGTTTCCCCCTAAATCTTTCCCTCGTGGTTTCGGAAAAGCATAAATCAACCAACTTGTCAAAATCCAGGAGAAACTGTCTTTCTTGCAGAAACTAAAAAATATGTATATCTATATGTGAAGAGCATTCCAGGTCAAAAGCAACCTAGACAAAGCAAAGGTGCTCATCTTTGTTGATATAGCATTATAGGAAGCAGCTCTCTTCTGCATTTTCAAGACATATTTCTAGCCAAATTCTCTGTATTCCTTAAGCAATAGTTTTATCAATAGTACGGGAGGAGAGATTAGCACGGGCATGGGGGAAAGCAACCAGACCTTCAGACGGGGGAAAGATCAGAGGGGAGCCAGACTGGGGGAGAAAAAAAATAAATATCGATGCCGGCAATTTGGTGTGCAGTGTGGTATAGATGAAATTGGGTGTCCACTATCTCCTGTGTATTTCAAATACATACACCCACAAATTATACAACCAATAATTAAGCAAAATGGAAGATGAAGTAATAATTTTGGTGTTGTTTGAAATTCTAGTTTGATAAAAGAGAAAAGTTCAGAAACGGTCGGGTGCGATACTCATTTTCACACTGGCCAATAAGATTTCAACATGTATGAGATGTATTTGTCTTACAATGCATCACACCTTATTGAATCAACTTTACTTTCACTCTTCTCTCCCCTCCTCGATTCTCCTCTCCCATTTCGATTCTCCACTCCCCGATTCTCCCTCCTCTTTTCGGTTGTGCTCTCTCCTCTCCCTCCTAGTTTTGCTCTTCCTCTCCCCTCCCAGTTCTTCTTTTTCCGACAAGCCTCCAGATTCTTCCTCTCCCCTTTTCCCTTTCTCTCTTCTCTCCCCTGCGCCCTATGCTCTTTCTCCTCTCCAACTCCATTGCTTTGGAACGAACTAACTATAAGTTTGTTTTGTTTATTTTGCATTCTGGATTTAGGGTCAATGGTTTGGTCAATTTATTTAGGTCATATGCATTTTGGATTTAGGGTCAGTTTATTTGGTAATAATTTGGGTTTAAAGTCAGTGGATGGGTCAATTTCTTTTTATTTAGGGTCGATTCAAGTTATATGTTGCATTAGAAAATTAATTATATGCTGTGTATTTTCCATAGTTTCTTTCATGGTAATTAGGTTTCTTCCATGTGATTTTCCGTGGTTTCAACTTTAATTAGGTTTCTTCCATAGTTTCAATCTTCCATTATGTGTATTTTCCTTTATTTATAGCCTCATTATAAGAAGAAAAAAAAGCATAAGCCATGCTGACACGATTCTCATTGAATAAAACAAAATAACAACGAAGGCAAAAAATTGAAACTGAGAAAGAGAATGGGGTTCAAAATGTACATCCTCATGGTAAAAGAAACAAAAATATACAAAATCAGGGAGATCAAACTNTTTTTTTTTTTTTTTTGCTTTTGCACTAGTATGTGCTAATGGTTTATAAAATGTTGTTGCACTAGATTCTATTTTTTTGCTACTGCTTGGTTGATTATTTTGCAATAACAGACTGTTTTGGGACTGTAAATTTGTGTTCTTTGTTGCCCAAGGTTTTGTTTTTCTACTCTGGGAAGGGGTGGGAGAGGAGCTGGGTTTTATTTCTTTCTAGCTAGCTATCTTATTTTTTTGCTACTGCATGTAATGGATGATTGATATATATAATTCGATTACATTCTTTGTAGCAATGTGGAAAGTAATGGAGGAGACACCATATTTAGTATACAGTCTATAAGGGCAGAAGATGAAGTGTTCTCTAGACGAAGACCATTATGTTATTGTGGCATTCCCTCCAAATTGTAGAGTGTGAATTTTTCAAATGGGTTGATTGTGAAATGGAACAACCAATTTGTTGTAAGCAAACCTTGGAATTTGCATAACGAAGAAATGAAATGAGAGCAGTTGAATGTGCAATAATAGAACACGCAAAATTTCATTCAATGAAGAAGAAGTACAAAAGTGCATTGATTGCATCTTGAGTTTTATTTATTGCGTTATTAGTTAATCTAAACTTTTTAAAATTCAATGATAATGTAAATCGTTTAATGCTACATTAAAATGTACATGTGGCTTGTTAAGTTATATTTATTTTCTGGATCAGCTGCATTCAAGTTGTATTTGTAAAAAACTATTTTTTTTAAAAGACTATTTGTGTATATATCTTGGGTTGTTGTAGACTATTCAAGTTGTATTTGTAAAAGACTATTTTTTGTGTATATATAATGTTACAGCATCTGTCACCATCTACAACTAGAACTGAGATGAGAATCATAGTTTCATCTAGTTATGCTTGAACTTTCAGTACACTGTACACATATCTTGAACTCAGACACATTAACAAAACATTGGATTTCACTTCCTAAGACAAACTTTCACATACCACTAGAAGTCTATCTCACAGCCAACCAATCCAACCAACCAAAACTTACAAGTTCAAAATCAAAAGAATCACAGACAAACCGAATATTCCAATTCCAATGGCTACAAAACTTAGTGTTCTATTTTTCCATAATGATAAATTGAATGTTCCAAAGTCCCAATGCTAATGATCTTGTGACAAATAAAAATTCCACAATGCTCTGAAATATTCATTTTGTGACATAGTCGGGTCTTGCACATTCCTGCAAACGAGAAAAAAAATTATCACACGATTATTAAAAAAAAAAACCAACTAAATAAAAAAGTATCTATATAAAATAGAACATAGTATTCAAACATGTCAAATGTAGTTGACATGGTAGCTGGGTTTGGAGATAACATAGTTGAGCTAAGTTCCCTCATATTCCAAAATGGAAAAAAAGTTCATATAAGAAAAATTCTTACATAAATATAAACATAATGGAATCATTGCAAGTATATATGTGATGGACATTTGCTTCGTACATGTTATTCTTCTCTACAAATACTGCATCACCGCTTCTTCATTGATACATTTTCCTTTGGATTCTTTTATCGTAATGATTTCAGCTTTCCTTTGGACACAATATGTGGAGAAACTATGTTGGCATAGAAAGCCAATAAACTCAAACTTACAACATGTACAAGAAACTATGTTGTTCTCCCTCCCAAGCATCACTTCATATGCCAGCTTTTATTTCCCATCAATGCCTACCAAGTAAAATTTTCATCCATCTTCCACATGAGTTTCGTGCACCTTGTATCATTGACTATTAAGTAACTTATTTTGAAATATCCTAAACGATTTTCTTGTGTAGATCTTGGCCATTTCCTTTCAATATTGTAAGTAGTTCTCATAATTGGCATTGATTGTTTTTATGTTCACATCTTTATCTTTCTCACTAAAATAATGAACGTTCAATGCTTTATCATATTGATGGATGAATTCACTTACCATCGTACTCGCACAAACATAATCTTTTAAAAACTTGTCCATACTCTCACTTTGTTGAGTTGTAGACATTCCAGCGCAAAATATGCCTCTCAAATAAGTTGGCACCCACTTTGCTCTCTTCGCATAAATATTCTGCAACCAACTATTTTCTTCAATATTGTACTTCAATAACATTTCAGTCCACTTCATCTCAAACTCATCAATAGTGAGTGTCTCATGAATACAATGGTTAAAATCATGTTGAAATTGTGAATATTTATTATAAACATGAACTAGATGTTCAGGAACTTTTTGTAAGAGATGCCAAAAGCACAATTTATGCGTTGTATTGGGCAATACCTCGGCGATGGCCTTAGTCATTGCCTTGTCATCATAAGTTATTATTGTAGAGGGAGCACAACCAAGCATCGCTTCTAGCCATGTTTTCAATAACCATGTGAAAGACTTAGCCGTCTCATTTAAAAGTAACGCACATCCAAATATAACAGATTGATGATGATGATTAACTCTAGTGAATGGAACAAAGGGCATCTTATAAGGATTTGTGAAATACATAGCATCAAATGTAACAGCGTCCCCAAAATATTGGTATGTGGCCCTTGATCTAGCATCTACCCAAAAGCAATTCCCCATTGACCCATCTATATCAACTTGGATCGAATATACAAAGCTGGATTATTTCGTTCACTTTCCAAAAAGTAAGCATATAACTTTTGTCTCTTTGATTGCCTAAGTAATTCTGAATGTCTTTAACAATGCAACCAACATTATAATTAACCTGACTCTTTACTCAACACAGACATTATTTTCCGTGTTGGTATCCCCCGACTCATTTAGCATGTCTATTAAATTTTTTTGCGCTGGTGTCACCCGTTTATGCCCACGAAGCAAACTTGTATTCCTAGGTGTCAACAACTCATGATTATGCTGGAGTACAAACTTGGATATAACCCATTTTTCACCATCATTCTTTATTGTCATCGTCGATTTATACCCACACTTTGTTTCTGCAGCCTCGGGTATTGCTTTCTCTTTAAGTTTAGAATTATGGCGACGAAATTCTTCTCTCGAATACACATATTCTACCTCAATTAATGATCTGTTCATATTTGACAACCGGGTATGGTTTGTTTGAATGCTAAAACCAGTTCGTCTAGAGAAGGCTTTATAGCAACTATGTGCATCCTCTATGTCATCAAACTATAGCCCCACATACAACTCCACATATGAAAATGACAATATATTATTTGCCTTGTCTTGTTCAATCTCACCATCCTCTTCAAGAATTCCAGCGTCATCTGTGCTAGAATTACAATCATCTAAAATCTCAACATCATATTCTCTTGAAGTACTCATCATTCAACCCGATACCAGAAAAATACTAGAATTATTTTCATAAATGTGGCTATCTTCACATTAATTATTTTTATACTGGAATTCTTATGTTAAAGCAATATGCAGGTTTTTGAAGTGTTAATCTGCTGCTGATCACCCCAGATAACTACTAAAACCATAGGAACTACCTAAATATTTATATTTATATTTATATATATGTATAATATAAACCATGTGAGTCATTTTCAAATAGTTATGCTGCGGGCAATAGACATGTCTCATCCTCTTCCATTCCCAAAGCAGTTTTGCTGAGTGAGACCCACCACATATTTCTCTTTCATTTGATTAAATTTTTGGACCATATGAAGACACAGACATCCCATTATCCACTCCCCTTTTTGGACCACATATTTCTCTTTCATTTGATTAAATTTTTGGATCACATGAAAACACAGACATCCAATCCATATATATATATATATGCTCGTTTCTTATTTGAATAAAATTTTGGATATAGGAAGGCATTGGTTTTTTACATGGGAAGATCTTCAAAGGTGAATATAGAGTCAAGGATCCACCTCCAAACAAAAGATGCTCAAATGGCATCAGTGTACGTATTAGTTTTTCATCATTTCATTTTATCACTAGAAAACTATTTTCTTAAGCAGCTTTGTAATCCTTTTTCCAACCCCATTGATTCAACTTCTCTGCAAGATAATGATGAGGGAGATCATAAGCATATGGATCAAATAAATTCGGGTTTGGAAGGTTCCGTGTATGATATTTCCTACAAATCATTTTGAATCAAAAGCTCATGATTTCTCACATTTTCTAATTTCTAAGCAACCAAACAAAAATTACCAAATAGAAATTTAGTTTATCTAATCTCAAAGAGCTACAAATTTCTTCAAGCAATGGAAGCTACAAATCTCTTCAACTGATAGGGAGCTTCGAAGGGACGGTGGGAGTAGGCCGACAGGAGTGGGGGCACAGTGTTTCGTGAGAAAGAGAGATGGGGGAGGACGCCAATGGGGGTGGGGGCACAATGTTTCGAAGGGGATGGGGGCATAGGAGAGATCTCAGGCACACAATCTATGAGCGGAACACAAAAGTTATGATCTGCTACACGTGTCTTTTCTCAATATTGTTGAAAGTCATACGTGACAGCTACTTATTCACTAGTATAAAAGAGCATGTGACACCCGACTGGTGCCAAGCCTCTATCTTCATAAAATTATGAACACCAAACAGATTGGGGTCATTATCACACCACCATGAGTTTAGATGCCCGGATTGCAATAAAAAATGTGCATGCACAATCCCTTCAACCTATGGTATCATTTAGGATTAGAAGCAAAGCCATTTAGGATTGCATCGGTTAATACCTAAAATTTGTCCAGCCGCTGGACTAAGTCGTGGGGGAAACAAGCTCTTGACAAGTTCCTTCAAGTATAAAATGACTCACTGTGCAGTTAAAGGTGGTAAAGTTTTTCCAAAGATCAAAGTAGAAAAAAATTAAGTTTATTTTTGTTACTAATAAAATAAAATTGTGTTTCACTCGTCATCCGTGCCTGAACCTTCTGAGCTCAAGCCTCCTTTATGCACGGTGCCATTGGCAACAGGGCCTTTCTTTTTAGCATCTTGTCCATCCACCTCGTCTTCACTGTACTCACTCTCGTAATCGTCATATTCCTCTTCTTCATTCTCCTCTTCCTCTTCAACTCCATCCTCTGTGATCGGTCCCTCTTCTGCGACAAGGCCACCTCGGGTGCCAACCCTAGTCCGTTTCAAAATCTTCACTTTGAAATTAGTCTTTCCGTCACAGCCTATCCATGTGTCACACAAGCAGTAACAAGTCAAATTGTAATTACCCTCAGCTGGGGCTTGGAACTTGCCCATCACTTGTCTAGACCCGGCCTTCACCTTCTCAACTGCCTCTCTTACTGCCACACTGGTCTCCTTTACACTTGCTCCTGATCCTTCCATTGAGTCCTCAATTGACTTTGAAGTGGCAGCTATAGCTGCAGCTTCATCCATAAAATTAACCTTCTGGGAAAACCACACGTTATTTGAAACAGAGTCTGCAAGCAAAAACCAGAAGTTCTCTTCCTTGTGAAATGGGTAATTAGGGGCATGGGGAAGGGCACCTATCAGGCCGTTAACACGTTTGAGTGTTACCCAAGCTTGGACCGTGACAATGTCACCCTCTTGTACACCCTCTTCACCTTCAGTCTCACATGCAACTTCAATTGTTATAGAAGGCATCATTTCCAGCACCATCTCAACATCTTGTACATAGTCAGGCGAGAATCCAGCTATCTGAGCAAGCAGCTCAGCACGTTCGGGCAAACTCATGTCCCGAAGCTCCTGAAACGTTCTTACCTTCTGCAAATGAAGAATAAAAAAGCTTTTAAAATATATCCAGAGAAGATAAACATGGGGAGTGGGTCCTTTTCAGGGTGGGAGGGGGAAGGGGAAGCACAGGATGTATTCATCACTCAAACACACAATATGTTAAATGCCCCATTTTGATCATTATCAGGATTCTATGTCATGCAAAATCCATTCCAAAACTTCATCTGATTTGTATTTTCAAACACTAATTAGATGGGTTTAGAAAACTTACGAGGAGTTCAAATACAAGATAAGAAGAAAATATACCGATATACAAACTACAAGGTAAACAAGGGCAGCCATCAGATAAAGTTGTGGTTCTACCATCGAAAGCTACACAGGAGGCAGGTTAACTACTCTAACTCAACGTGATAATCAAGAGAGGGATTTTATCTTCTTACTTTGCGTGCTATCTTTTTTATAACAGCCTCACTGAAATGTGGCAGTTGCAGAAAGGGTGCAATGCCTTCAGCAGATCCACCAGTTGCCTTCTTTGCACTGAGAGGAACAGCCTGCATCATGCCAAACAATATAAGGAATCCTACTGTGAGTAATAAACTAGGAAAAGATAAAAAGATGTGTTGCCCATTCATCAAAGGGTATCCATCATTTTTTGTTGCAAAGCACTTTTGTTTAGTTATTACGTTTGTTTTACTAATCAAACAAAGTTTAGTTATTAAATACTTGGGATGCACAAACCCCCTCAAACTACTACCCAATTTACAGTCACCATCAAACTATCACCTTCAGCAATCATTCCCCGAATCCCCCAAACTACCAAAAAAATTTCAAAGTACCCCTTTCTCCCTTTACGATAAACTTACCCGTAAAACTCTTAAAAGGACAAAATAACCTATTAAGTCAAAAAATATTTTTTTTTAGAAATATTCTTTAAGAATAAAATAAGTAATTGGAATACATATGTTTTTTGATAAGTTTTTTTTTTTTTTTTTATAAGTAGTTGCAATACATATGTTTGAAATATTAAAATATTATTTAAGAAAAAATTAAATATTATTTTTCATGTTTTTATGTTCTTTTTTCCTTTCTTTTTTATTTTGCAAAATATGATTCAGTTTTTTTACATTTTTTCTTTTTCGTCTTCATTTTTTTTACTTTTTTTTTATTTTTTCTTTCCAATTTTTTTAATTTCTAATTTTTTTATCAAGGATATTTATATCAAAGTTCTTAAAGGAGTAGGTTACAATCTTTTTGTCGGTTGAGGGGGTCACCAAAATTGATAATTTGGGAGTAATAGCCAGATTGGATGGTAGTTTGAGTGTTCGTGTATTTTCCTGAAAATGAAGGTATCCACATGGCAACAAGCTTTGCCAAATGATAAATAGATAAAAAAACATAACGGAACTTGCTGATATTTCAGTACCTGACTGGAAAATAACGCAAGTACAGTCAAAAGTTCAAGGGAATGTAGACTGCAAACATGTGAAAATCAGAGCATATTCAGGTCTGCTACAAACTTATGAGCAAAGTTCAACAGGTTTCTACTAGGAACTCAGAAGGTATTATTTTCCACTCAATATATTGAAATTCTTCAAAACTAATTTGGAATAACACTGAGGAAATTAAGTGGGCTCTATAGTGGAAGAAACACCATCCATCCTTTGACAGAGAGAGATGCTGACAAGCTAAACATAAAAGAATAGCTTTCGATGTTTGGAGATGTAGTTTATAAGATGCTAGCCACTAGCTTCTACATAATACACAAGCTAAGAAAGTCTCATCCGATCCTCCCAAAAATTCCAGATAACTTTGGAACGTGTCATAAAGATTAAAACAATGTCCTCAAAACACATCTCACCTGAATGATGCATTGTGAAAGCTCGACTACACCAATTGCAGGCCTCAGCCATCCATGCCCCTGAGCAGTGCGTGGTATAACTGCCATCTGCAGAGATAATGAATTGACCATAGTCTAACTGTCACTTTATAGCAATGGAATATGAACTGTCAAAGACAAAAGTAGCATATTGGTTATACCAACAAAGTAATCTGAATCTCAAATTAAGGATCCTATGCCAAACCTGTAAGAGTGATATTTGCAAGCTTTGTCTCATTAAAAACTGCATCTTCTAATTCAATCACTCATAGTTTTTCTCAGCTACATTTCTTATGTTTATATGTTAATATCCCCTGCCTCGACTATAATATAATTGCCTTTAAATGTAAAAGTTGACATATTTCAATTATGTCCATAATACTCCCATCTACGCTATAACACCAAACAGGTTAATCAATCTGAAGCCTAGCTTTACCTAGTTAGTAGCTAATGTGGGATTTAACACCCATAACTACTTTTATAACTTGCCAACTACATGTGGATTATCATACTGAAGGTGCTAGCCGCATCTATGCTAGAAGTAGCTAATGTGGGATTTAACACCCATAACTACTTTTATAACTTGCCAACTGTATGTGGATTATTCATAGTGCCAATGTGGGGCTGAGGTGTTACAAACTCACCCCCCCCCCCTTTTTTAAATTCCTGACGTCCTCTTCAGGTCATGTCATGCAGTGCTCCAGTATCACATGACTAGCCTTACTAGGTATGTAATGACTTAAGGAAAGAGCTAGCAACATCTAAATCATCATCCCAAAAAGGCTACTCAATTCGAAGGTTCCCTAGAATCACTTGTAAAGCAAGTTTCACCTTGTAAGGAGAAAATGTGGAATTTAGCACCGATGACTACCTTTATAATCTACCCACTACTGGGTTATTCATACTCCTAATGTGGGGCTGAGATGTTTCATGTATTCACTATGGAAATGCTGCACCACTTATCTGATAGTCTTTCCATGGCTACTTCTGTATTATAGCCTGCTTGGGAGCTAGGTGTAGTCACAGAAAAAAATAACAATAATAATAAAACAAAAAAAGTGAAAAAAAAAAATGAAAGTTTAGGTGCAGCACTGGCTCCCCCTGAAAAACAATTCTATCAGCAACATGGCCTTCCCCCTTATAATTCAAAGCCAACCCCTTTCCCATTTTCTTCAATCCACACAAATTTTCCCCTCCCCATTTTCACACACCACAAAACGGGGGAGAGAGAGAGAGGTGGAGGGGAAGCTATCAAGGAGTGAGTGAGACAAGAGGAAGAAGAAAAAGAGTTTAACTTTTAGTGCAGATTAACTTTAGTAATTTTAAAAAACAAAAGTTGTGAATTAAGGAAAAACACCAATTAACAAAGGAAAAAAAAAATAAACCAATGCCCAAGGTGTTAAAAATAAAATTGATGGTGAAGGAGGTAAGAAAATGAACTCCAAAATGGGGTGAAATTTACTTGCATAATATGGTGTGATTAGATGGATTTTTTATGAATTGTAGACATATATCTCAATAAATTTCTATTAAATGCCTATTTTTAGTATGCATAAATTGTAGAGTTCTACTAATCGAATAATATGAATCAAATAGGCATTTTTCAGAAGGAAATTTTGGTCAAACACTCTCTGCACTATGGAATACTTAGGTTTAAGACCTTAGCAGAAAGAGGACCTTCCATTAACTTTTCCATCATATTTTCATTTTTTTTAAATAAAATTGAAACATTACAGCATGTGATTCGGCCACATGTATTATGTTAACATTGGTGGACCAAAATTTTCTTTTAATTTTTTAGTTTTATATTTCAGTAAATAGCTATTAAATGGCAATTTTTAGTATGCATGAAATGATGAGTTTTATTAATATGATATATTGAAACTAAACTAATATTTAGTACCCAGGAAAGGATAGTTTTATTATGTGATAAATTGCAACTGAATGGATATTTTGGTATGCATTAATTAAGTTTTAATTCATGACAAACTTGCAACTAAATTTAATACTTTATTTATTTATTTATTTTGATAAGTAATCGATAATATTATTAATAGAGATAGGCAAAGCCCTCACAGTTCAAGATGACATGAACGTCATGAAATGAAAGGAAATGGTGGTGAAAGTATGCGATAATCCATATTGAATGATGAGTGTAGCTGATGTATAAGATCCCACGTTACTTAGGAGGGAAAAATTCTTGCTCTTTATAATGATTCCAATGGGACTCCAGCTGTACTATTGACTATGACCCATATATGACTCAGGCCTCCTTTGGGGTGTTACAAATTGTATCAGAGCCTATCCCAACCAAAAGTATGGGACTTGAGCCGTGCAACCTATGATGGAATAACTTGATGAAAACTTCAGAAATTTGAAGGGGGGGAGATTGTGATACACTATACTATGTGATGAGTGTAGATGGTATATGAGATCCCACATTACTTGGAACGGATACGTTTTTGCTTGTAATAATGATTCCAATATCGCTCCAATTGTACGATTGACTAGTTCTTTTTAGTACACCCCAAATGTGGCTTGGGCTTCCCTTGAGTGATATGGACGATTAAAGGATAGCACGACACAACCGCATAATATGGTGTGGGCTATCACCCAGGACTCCCTATTCAAATGTGCCAACCAAGAAGTAAAGATTGAGCAAATGGCATTTCCAATATGTTTCACCCATCCTTGAATGTGACCATGGGCTATGGACAAACTACATGTCTCATCAAAATCAATGATTCAAGGGTTAAATTGTACTAATGTGGCTGAAGAAAGAACTATAATATATATTTTTTTTATATAGGTAATCAAAGAAAGAACTATAATATTGTACAATTAAGAAGAAATGATTGGTCTAAATAAAAAGATCTATGAGATATTTTGAGTAAGATGATATGATGCTTATGTTTAAGACAATTCTTAGAAAATGATTATATTTTTTGATCGGATAAAATGATTATGAAATAATGCTACCTATAAAAAAATGATTATGATACAATTCTATTTTCTTTTTCTTTTTTATCAATAAAAGATAGATATTATATATATGAATGAAATAGGCATAGCCCTTAAACACAGGAAGTATACATAAGAACTCCAACATACATTCTAAGAACGATAAATTAAATACAAGAAATCCTGAATATTATCCCCATGTAATACAATAGTGGAAAACCAACACATAAGAGTGTGAAAGAAAAAATTCTTCAACTCGGTTGTTGTGCGTTCCTTATCTTCAAAATACTGCGCATTTCGTTCCGTCCAAAGACACCACATAATACACAACGGAATCATCTTGCAATGATAACTATGTTCCATTATTGCGTTTGAGTTTATTATTGTTATGTTGAAAGTGAAACAATGTCCTAAAAGAATTTTATCTTCATGGATTAAAACAAGGCTCTCATCACTTGAATTCTCACTTTTTCTATTTACTTAATGGGCCAAAGACTCATTTCCCATCTATACAATTTTTATTTTATAGAGGACACTGACATAGAGGACAAGAAGCTAAAATAAAGTGTAGGCACACTCTTGAGGGCTTTCGTAGTAGGCTTTTGGATCCAACTAGATACGATTGCGTGATATATGATCTACCCATACAATCAAAGGGATATTTATTTTGCCATTTTTTTTATAAGTACATTAGTTGGTTCTTTACCAAGAAAACAGTATTTTGCCATTTGAATTTATGTATGTACTAGAATTATAGTTATGAACTAGACCTGGCCTATACAGCAAGAATTGATCATGCGACCTTAAGTTATGAAATCGTGTTTATGTTACAGTGCTCTGGTGATATCGAGAGTGGATATGCTTCCAAACAAAATATATGTAGCAAATTCCATTGCTTATATTACTTTGAGGTAGAATAATAGCGCCTTTATGTTACTAAATATTGCTTGATAAATTGTGGGAATTACACTAGCTCAATACTTTGTCTAAAACACGCGGGTGATTACAGCCTGTAACTAACATAAGTTTCCAGAACTAGTAACTTGCTACATCCTTTTATGAAGACTCTTAACTCTTCTATATGGTTTTCATAGCCAAACCCTCAACACCCTCCAAAAAAGAACCCACCGAACAAAGAAAAAATATATTAAAAATGAAATTCTATATTTTTTTAAACCAAGTACAACTGGAGAAACCTGCTGATTTAGTTGTTAAAAATATAAACAATAAATGACAAGCCACTTTACATTCTGTTCTAATACGTTTTGTGAAACTATGGGATACTCCAACAAAAGACTGCATGAAAATATTCAGAATGCTTTTGAGAACTGAAATCTATATAATCGCCCTAAAAAACTCCATTGTTCACACATTTATTTTTCCATTATTCACACATTTATTGCTGAAACAGAACTTATATTTTGAGGGAAAAAATAGAACTCCTCATCAATGAAAAACGTAAAGAACAACTTTGAGAACATGACACTTGACTTCCTTTCTACTTTAGACAACCAATTCAAACACAGACGCATTCCAACAGATTCAGTCATTAACAGACAACAGCACAGACATACGGGAGATATCAGTGTTAAATGCAATCAGCAGTACTTATAAAAGAATGCAATTAGCAGTGGTCTTATAAATCTTGAAAAGTGTAACAGAGGAAATAGAAACAACCTTCATTAATTCTTCGAGAAGGCGAGGCGCAAGTTCTAGCACCCGTCTGAAATCGCCTTGCAATGATGGAGGCAAGGTTGCTGATTCACGAGTTAATTGAGCCTGAATTAGCAATTCTGTCTGAATAGAAAAGAAAGAAGATACAATCATTAAAGAATTACAAAAATCCATTAAAACACAATTTAATTGGTTAATACAGCAAAATCTTGACACAGAAAGTACCTTAACTAGTGATGGAAGTTGCTTCCAAAATTTTGCTTGATCTTGCTTAATGTTTTTAGGGTCCAGATTCAACTCACTCCTGACCAACATGAAAACCTTCTGGAGGGGCTCATCATCAGTCCTACGAACTGGAATTTCCATATATTCAGCAGCCTTTATAAATACATCCATGACTTTGCTGTGAAATAAAGAGTTGATATTAGAATGACAGAAAACCAAAACAAAGATTACAGGTTAATATGCAGCAGATTCAGCAATATGTATGAATAAGAGGAAAGAAAAAGACAGGCATCACCAATGCTTCCAATTAATCATTTTAGTGTCATATTTTGGTTGCTTAGAACATCAATGAGCCACTAAAACTCTTTGTACTAAGCATATCAGCAATATGTACAAGGTAATGCCAATCAGAGTATACTTTTGGTTTAGTTGGAAGAAAGGTGTTATCTTCCAAATGTTTTTTTTTATTGGCACTGGGTGTTCAAGAACAGCGTCCCGACTAATCCCAGGGGTGCACAAGTCCTTGGCAAGGAGTTTTCCGCAAGTGCACCTCGGGTAAGTCAAGGGAAAAATCTCCCAGTCCGATGGCCCCTAAAGATTGTTTACACCTAAGGGGATTTGAACCTTAGACTTGGGGGGAGCATACCCTCAAGCCCAAGGCCTTTAACACTTGAGCCAACCCCTAGGGGTTTCTTCCAAATGTTAAGAAACATGTATTGTGTCTGTGTGTGCACGGGCATGTGGAGTATATGTTACTCACCACTCACCCAATTATTTTTTCTTTCTTTTTTTATGAAGAGGAATCCCAAACCATGCAAATGCAACCTGTCTTTAACCCAGTTAAACCCCAGACCCGTGTAATGCGTCCCCACCACACGAACTAGGTAAATGATTGGCTTTTCACCAATGGGATATAGCCCCTAGAAATTGTTTGGGCCCAAGGTTCTGAAACTTAGACCTAGAGGGAACATGCCACCAATACCAAGGCCCCTAGGGATTAACACAAATAGATGTTTAAGCTTTAAAAAACTCACCCAGTTCTAGCATCCTATTGCAAGCATGCCTAGATCTTTTACCTAATAACGTACAGGAAAATCATATCCATATGCAGATAGCATTCATTCTGACAGATGTACCCCAAATGGACTTCACCAAAAATAAATGTGAAGATTGTAAACAAAATAAATCAACTAACTATTAAAACATGTACCTCGGAGCCAAAGAAGGTTTCATCAAGTAATAATATGCTGACAGTGTTTGATGCATCACATAATTTCCCGTATATTTGGAAGACCTCGAGAGATAAACAACAGCTATCACTAAAGGTAAAAGAATACAGACACCAACAATCCAAAGTAGAAGTATTCCACCAGATGCCCCATCAATATCTAGCAAGAACTGAGGGAGAGCTATGCCCATTTGAAAACCCTGCTCCAACAAAAATTCACATATAGTTTTAAAACTTGACCACTTCTATTTTAGTACAATTAGACAAACAGTAAAGGGCAAAACATTAGAGTTAGATGGGGAAGATTCTCCAAGTTTTTCAGATTCACAATTGGAAGAGGTAATAGCGTTTATTTTTTGCATGATGTCTGGTGCGGTGAAGGGGCTCTAAAGCAGGTGTTTCCATGCTCTACCAAATTTCTTGTGACAAAGAGGCTGTTGATGCTTATTTAGTGGCATTATCTTTTTCTTTTTTTTATAAGTAATTTAGTGGCATTGTCTAATGGTGCTGTCCATTGGAATGTAAGTTTCTCGAGAGCGGCTTAAGATTGGGAGTTGGATATGTTTGCTGATTTCTTTGACTCATGATATGCAATGTCGCTGGGCAATGTGATGGAGGATAGGATGATTTGGTATCCAAGTGGAAATAAAAGATTCTCAGTGCACTCCTTCTATATGGCTCTCTTAGGTTTTTCTAATAATCATAGTTTTCTTTGGAAGGCTATTTGGAAGTGCAAGGCACCTTCTAAGATTGTTTTCTTTGTATGGACTGCATCTCTTGGGCGGATTCTCACTTCGGATAATCTGAGAAAACATGGTCTCAGCATCCTAGATTGGTGCTTTATGTGCAAGAAAGATGGGGAATTAGTGGATCATCTTTTGTTACATTGCGAGGTGGCCCGGTGTTTATGGAATGAGATCTTTAATCAGACCGGGGTGGCTTGGGTTATGCCTGGAAGACTTTAGGGATATTCTAAGGTGCTGGACTAGAATTAGGGGGAATGTCCGCATCGCTGCTGTGTGGAGAATGATCCCTCATTGCATTAGGTGGTGCTTGTGGCTGGAGAGAAACAAGAGGTGCTTTCAAGACATGGAGCGTTCTTTGGATGAACTGAAGGGATTTTTTTGCAACACTTTACTTTCTTGGGCTTCGGCCATTATTGTAATACAGACAATCTTCATGACTTGCTTGTATCTCTCACTAATACTTAGATGTAATTAGGCATGTTTGTTGTATACTACCGGTCTACTTAGGCAATGCCTTTTATATCAATAAGATTTTACTTTAACTTATAAACAAAAAGGGCAATCACATGCAATTCACAAAAAGGTAAAGATATTATTACCTGCCTACCATCCGGATGGCCATATTTCTCAAAATTCTCACGTGATATTGGATCTGTCAGAGCCTGATAAGCCTTTGATATAGACTCCACAAAATACTTGTGGGCCTCTGAAAAAATAAACAAAAACAATATTCTATTAGTATGCATGGGATTTGAACTGAGCCATCTTTCTCAATGGTAAAAAGGTCTGAAAATATAAACCGAAGAACTAAAAAGCCTTCAACCTGGATCTGGGTTTTTATCAGGATGGTATTGAATAGATAGTCTTCTATATGCTTTCTTTATTTCTGAATCGGAAGCTCCAGGTTCTAATCCAAGAATATTGAAAGGCTCAAAAACTTGAATCTGAGCACAAACTCCCCAAAAAAAGAATTTCAAGGTGAGGTAACATTCAAGAATCAAAACATGTGGCTACAAGATCCTATACAAAATTGACAATCATGAAAAATAGCAAGGAACTCGACAAATTATAACACTACACGGAAGTTGTAGTCACATTTTAAACTAATATTCAGAGAAAACTAATGCTCAAGTTTTAATTAAAATAATTACCTCGCGGTTCATATTTTTAATGTAATAAACCAGGACAATCATGACAACCCAAAGCAGTATCAGAGTCAAATTACTACAAGTCGAGAAGTTTGAAATCTGCAAGATAGCCAGTATCAACACGATGGTTAGATCAAATAGCATGACTAGTCATGTGACAAAAAATTGAGGATACATCTAAGGGACGATGAGGCAACTCACGCGCTTAAATATAGATTTGCGGTACTTCCCCGAACGAGAACATTCAGAGCAATGGCAGTGTATGCTCTTTGTTTTCTTTGAGGCGGCTTGGCATAACTTCATAATTGTATATGGTACCAATGGGAGGGCCATTATTGTCAGAATAAAAATTGGAAACAAAGCGCTATTCTCCTCTGAAGCAGCCATTGAGACCTTCTATCTAAAACAACTTGTATATAGTTGTTATGCCTGCCCGAATGAATCTGGTTAAAAAAAGCCAGTCATTGATAGTCAAGGAGCTCTAACCAATACTTTCAATTAATGATAATTCTCTTCTACTTCCTGTCCTTTGACAAAGCTCAACAGTAGAATTTGTTGACCCAGATACTTATAAAAAAAAAAAAATTTGTTGACCCGGATGAAGTTTAAAAACTCAGCTTTTCAGCCAAATAATCACACCAGCAAATACAAATTTCAAGGTGTTCCATTACAACACTCCATGTCCTCAGTATTAATATAACCAAACAGCAGGCAAAATGAGCATAGTAGAATACCAATTTAAAGTGCGTTTCCTTACCCCCACTCCCTGTAACAAAAGGCAAAATAAAACATAAAATTCAGGACTTCCTTTTTCTTTTCATCAAATTTTCAGTAGCCNCCTAAAAAGAAAAGTAACCCGACAACTAACAGATACCATAAGCTAGTTAATATACATGAGGCCTAAATACAAATAAGCCTTTTGAACAATCCCCAAATGATTCACATCCAGGAGCTACCGCGTAACCTCAATGAGCTATACGAGCTCATATACAAAAACATACGCATACAAGAACCCTAATAAGACTAACCAGTTCCTCTTTTTCCAAGCAGAAACCTAACCTGTTCAATAGGTGATATAAATTTGAAACCTTAGAGCTTGATCGCTGAGCTCAAAGTCGCACTGGATTTAAAATCCTGTGCAACAAACAAGAAATTCAAGTATTGAACCAAAAAGGATCCAAGCAGGAATGAAACGCAAAATATGGGGTAACACACAGAGAGAGAGAGAGAGAGAGAGAGAGAGAGAGAGAGAGAGATTGGAAACCTAATCCAATAAAATTTGGGATGCCTAGCAAAGGGCTATAGAAGCAGTAGAGCAATAATAGAAAGGGGTTAGATTAGGGTTAGCTTTTGAGAGATTTCGGATTTAGAGAGAAAACCTGAGAGAAGATCGGAGGAGGAGGAGGAGGGGGATCGCGAAGGGTGACCGCAGAGAGTTGCAGCAATGTTGTCGAGCTCGAAATCCTTTTGGTTTGACTGCTAAATCTCAAGCCGCCGTTACAAAAGAAAACTTGGTTCGAACTTCGAACTCCACCATCTTTAAAATAAATAAAATAATTAGTATTTTCACCTTGTATAACTAGAGTAACGCTTGAGAGCAATCAGTGTGACAGTACAGACTTTGAACTTATTAAGTAGTTGTTTGTAGTTGTTTTATTATTTTTTGTTTTTTACAACACTCTCATTGGCTCTCTCTCTCGCATAGGACTATAAATGAACCAGTCTATTCGATAGACCACTTAGTACTCGCTCGGTTAAACTCGAATTAAACTCGACTCATGAAAAAAAAAAACTCGTTCGTGAAAACAGATATCTGCTCGATTAGTAAATGACACATACCCGACAACACTCGTCTCGACTCGGTTAAGGCTCATTAAGGCTCGCTCGTTTATGCTCAAATCGACTCGTTAGCTCGATTTGATTAAAACTCATTCATATATTGATAAATATATACATATATCTATGTATATATACATATATATGTATTAGCTAATAATATAAGCATACCATTTTTATAATTAAATATATAATATGTAATCTAATTACTTATGTCTATATAGTGAATATACTTTATAGGTATATTTTATAATTTGTATAATAATTAGTCAATAAAATTTAATAATGTTATATACTAGTATGTGGAAACCATATATGAAATAGATATATACTATCATATTAAGTGTATATATTAATAATATATGTAGGCTAATATATTGTTATTTTGGATAAATATCAACTAATTAGATATTTTAATTATTTATAAATTTTTTAAGATTTTATAATTCAATAAAGGTATACTTATTAGTTGTATAAATTCAATATTAAGTCTTTTATTTTGTTAATTATTAAACCTTATTCAAAAAAAAAAAAACAATTCGAGCTCGAGTTCGAGCTCGGTTCGACTCAAACTCGTTTGTGAGACGAACTCGAGCTCAAGCTCGAGTTAAGAGTTTATCTTATCAAGTCGAGCTCGAACAGAGAACAAAAAAAAATCTCAAGCTCGGGCTCGAGCTCGAGCTCGAGTATTTTGAGTCGAGCCGAGCTCGGCAAGCCAAAGCTCGGCTCGGCTCGGCTCGGCTCGATTACAGCCCTACTCTCGCAACTCTCTCTCATCAGCAACTTCTGGCTCTCTCTCTCATCTCGGTCTCTCTCTCACCTGCTCTCTCTCTCATTCTTGATTTCTCGTCCAACTCTCTCTCTCTCATCAACTCTCTCTCATAAGCTCTCTCTTATTCTTGGACTCTCTCTCATTGTGTAGTAATTTTAAATTCAATAAATGTGTAGTTTGGATGATGCCACATAATGTGTGCAAAAATGACTATTATGAATAGTAGTTGCTACCAATATTTTTCCTTATAACTATAATCAATATCTCACTACAGAGAATAAATACAAGTACTACTGAGTTAAATATATGAGCAGTGCTAGAACGAGATCCATATTGATAAAAATAAAAATGTTTTTTTTTTATTTATTTTAATAGTCCTAAACAAAATTCACAACATAACTAAAAAACACTTCTTTAATTACTAAAAAAAAAAATCGAGACTCAATCGGGACCAACATTTGATGACTCTAGCATTTTTGTAAATATTTATTATCTAAAATTTTAATGACTTCAACTCAAAAAATATCAAATTATAGTCTATAAGAATACATAACAATAAATAAAACATTCATACATAGGTATGAATGTTTATTTTTATTTATGTTATATATTTATAATTATGCATACAACAAATATTTTTTAAAATATCAAAACAGGCATGGGAAGACATGCGAAAGATATTAAAATCTGCTATGCTAGACTGAAATTTTAGGAGATTTGAAATTTTGAGAGAACATTTTAATAATGTTAACATAATTATACTTATCCCACCATTTTATTGCGAGTAAGTATTGGATGGTTTTGCAAGAATTATCAACCACTTCATAATTTAATTTAATTTAATTTGCTTTTTAAAAAAAAATAAAAAGAAGTGAGATAATTTTCTATTGTGGGTGGATAATCATTTTCAGAAGAAGAAATTTTAAAGCTTTATTGTAATGGTGAAGAGAGAAGAGAGAGTTTTATGTTCCCACCATCGAGAAAACACTTCAATGTTTTATAATTTGTCAAAATGAAAGGAATGATAAAAATAAAAAATAAAAAGTTATTTTGTTGAAGAAAATTCTTCGTCCACGCTTTCTAATAATCAAAGTAATCAAAGTACTGTGAATTGTAAGGTTGAGAATATTTTCTTAATAAATAAGGATTTTTATTTCACTGGGATGAATTAAACATATGTCTAATGGTGACTTTATGAAAGATAATACTTGGATGTTCAAAAGAAGTAGGTTGGGTTAGGATATGTAAATTGCATGAAATAACATAAAAATAATGATTGAATAAATTATCTACTAAAATGAATTTGTAAAGGTACTGAATTTTCTTAAAGTTTCATTTGGTTACATAGATGCGATAAAATGAAAGTTAAAAATTGAATAAAATATTATTAAAATATAATTTTTATTTTTGGATTCAAAAATGTTGAATTATTTATTATTTGTTGTATGAAAGTTTGAAAAAATTATAATAATTAGATGAGATTGAAGGTAATGCTAATGGGAAGGAAAGATCACGACGAGGTTTAGTGAGATGTTGAAATTCTGGTTTAATGGAGAAGATACAATGCCAATGTGATTTAATAACAATAGAATAAGATGATGGTTGTGAAAATGAACGAGGAGATATAATTTGAAGATTAGAATGAGACACCACCTTTGAATAAGTGGATAATTTAGAAGAAGAAATTGTAGAAGATAATGATATACAGTAACTATAAGAAGGTTACAACCGCAGCAAGGATCCTAAAATTGTGTAGACTCTTGGAATAGTAGGATGAGGAGAGCGTGGAGATAGTGAAGCGTATAAAGATTTGGACTTTACTCAAGATTTAAAAGATGATAAGGTGGAATGAGGACCGTTGCTCCTCTCTCTCTCTAGAAAAATCCTCTCCTTTCTCTCTAAACTCTCTTAAACTTCAGATCAAGTGAAAGGGGGTGGGAGCTTCGGCTCCTCCCCCTCTTTTCTCCCTCCCTCCTCCTGTTCTCTTCTACACATGCTTGTTGCTGTGTTGTGTTTGTTTTTTTGTATTTTTTCAAGCCTAATAAGGGAGGATCGCCATTCGAATTATTCCAGCCGTCGACAGTCTACACGCGCCCCACTGGGATAAAACCCAATCACCAATCTTCAAGACCACCAAAAATGGTGTTCATCTGAGTGGAGCATAGCCATCACGCACCACTATGGAGCTCTCTGCCGACGCCACGCTCGACTTGTCTGGGCTCCCTGACTCCAGGACTTCCAAGATTGACCATCGGTTTTCCTCCCCAAGTGAGCAATGTCGTACACGCGCCAATGCCGAACCTTTGAGCACTGTTCATTCGAGTTTTGTTTTTCTGTTTTCTTTATTGTTTTTTTTTTTTTTTTGTTCTGTAATTTTCAATTTTTGTAGTTGTTTTATGTTTTATGTTTTGTTGTTAATTTTGTTGACCCGAGTATGGTGTTGGGCAATTCGGGGCAAGAGCGGTTCAAGAGTGTTGGGCGATGCTACACTGGTGGTCGTACGGCCTGGCGTTGTGGTCTATGGGCAAGCTGGGTGCTCGTCCAGTCTGGATTCGAGATGCCGATGCCTTCGGTAGGCGTGACGTTCGGGGTCGCACCAGTGCTTGAGGTCTTGTAGTTGTTTTTTTGTATTTAGGTATACTTTTTGTTTTTAGTTAGTAATAAAATAGAAATAGGCTAGTAGATGTGATATCCATAACAGTGTCCCGTACTCATCCTCCCAAGGAGGATTGAGGGGCCTTTTAGTTCTGTTTTTACATAGCGCTTTCTCTATTTAGGAGAGAGTTTGTTTAGAAGTTAAGACAATATCCACCACAAAGTTATTTGTATGTATAGACATTCTAAAGCTGCTGCGTAGTTGACTTATAGTTTGATTTTTCATGTATTGATAAGTCACATGTGTAATTTCGGTTCATTAATGAAATAAGTATATTTCCATAAAAAAAAAAAAGATGATGAGGTTTTTTCTGTAAAAAATCTTGAGAGAGTTGATCAGAAAGATAATTAGATTCTCCTTTAATATGTTTTATATGAAAATGAAAAATATTTTATATAGCTAGTCATCTAGTAAATATTTATTTAGAAGTCAAATTTTCTCTGTATTTAATTAAAATTTCTTTAGTAAATTTGCAATTAATGCATAGTAAAAAATTTTGATTTAATAAATCAACTTGAAATCTAGAAATACTTAATATGATTGCTAAAATTTTCATTTTAATAGTAAAGTAATTATTTTATACAGAATTCCAACGTTCTGAATCAAATCGAATGATTTAGTTAGGAAAATAAGAAGATAATTTCTGCTCAAGAATTCCTCCGTAGATTAGGGACAGTAGCTTAAGAAAATTTAAAGTTATGAGGAGAAGCTAAGCCATCTTGGATATTGAAAGAAATTTGCATGACTGGATCATTATTCATGTTCCAAAAAATCAAATTTATAAGCAATATGGTATCACTTTCAAATTATATTTTCTCATGAATAATTCAATTGAAACTATTCAAAAAACCATTAGTTTAAATAGCAATTATGAAT
Source organism: Pterocarya stenoptera (assembly GCA_003123785.1). Lineage (NCBI taxonomy): Eukaryota > Viridiplantae > Streptophyta > Magnoliopsida > Fagales > Juglandaceae > Pterocarya > Pterocarya stenoptera. The sequence continues at coordinate 127,682 of QEOT01124144.1, read as the reverse complement.
CATTGCAATTATTAAGTAAGAGGCTATACAAAAATATTGTTTTATTATTATTGAATATACAGGTTGCTATTAAGCCATTGACAATAAGTGGATTAAATGCCTCTTAATTACTATGTGTACATGATAGACACCATTATAAATTTTATGATTCATTAATTGGTATGATAGAATCTAGCCTATATCAAGATCTTATTTATTTTAATTGTCATCCTTATTATTCATTATCATTATTTGATGTCAATATTTGACATAATTTATTATTAAATATTAGAATTAGTGATTATCATATGATGAAAGAATTGCACCCTTTTAAATATTGTTTATCACATTTATTATAAATTAATGAAAACAACGTTTGGGCCACAAGTTCTGATTACTAACCCCAAGGGTTATACATATCTATTTAATTATATAAAAGCCAAGTTTCAATTGCTGACTTGGCATTTATTCCATAAAATTCGAAGAATGAAAGGGTGTAAATGAGACTTCATCCAAATGAAAAGAAAAGATGATTTGGAAAAAGAGAAATCCAAGCGGTGAGTTCAGAGGGGAAGGGAAAATTACGTGAAAAATAAGAAAAATTGTCTCATTTTCTAAATACCTTACGTGATTTCTACGTATCTCATTGCCAAAAAATGGAACTGGTGGACAAGGCCAAAAACTTTGTGGCAAAGAAGTTGGCCAACATCAAGAAGCCAGAGGCCAGCATCACCGACGTTGATTTCAAGCGTCTTAGCCATGATTCTATCAAGTACCTTGCTAAGGTCTCCGTCGACAATCCCTACAGCCATGACCTCCCAGATCTCTTACACCCTTAAGAGTGCTAGCAGGTTTGATTATCTCATCATCATCATCCCTTTTTAAACCCTTAATCTATTCGATTCCTTTTTACTTTTTGGTACTCCAATTCAGTATTAATGGTGTTTTTCAAGAGATCAAACATTACTCCTACGAGCGCGTTCATGCCTTTTGAGTTTTGGCCCGTTTGGATTATGAACGAAATCTTACTGCAAAACTCATATACAGATGAACTTTCTGTGCCATCTGCGAGGGCACTTATGCCATGGTTTAGTTTTGATCTGAAACGAGTCCTATTTTGAGTGGAATTTCCATTTTCGTGAATTTATTAAAAACGAGTCCTGTTTTTGGGCTTCTCACCAAACGAGTCTTGTTTTGGTGAATGGCATTTGGATTTCGAACATGCTACTTGGTGATGGCAAGAATTTAAAGAAATAGAGAAATTAAGGAATCAACCCAATTGAAGAAACATAACGTCAACCTGTATAGACTGAGAAACCCATGAGGAGAGAAAAGACCTAGCATCGCCATAGTCTAGCGAGTGGCTGCTCACTGCCGGCACAGACTTCATTGCCAGGCTCAGGTGACTCTGCCGAAAGTCTTCTGGCACGATTGCGACCTGTTTTTGCTTTTGTTCTGTCCATTACGGCTCTGCTTCGACAGCAGCCATCTCGGCGGTTTCAGTTACCGTTGCCTCTGTCTTCGCCAAAAAGCTGGTTGCAGGTGAACCACCTCCTTCGGCAGAATCAACTCAGTTGGCCAATTGTATGGGCTGTCTTGCATTCAGCTCCATGTGAAATATGCAAAAATATGTGGAAGTGAAAGGGACTTAAGTGTTTAACGTCGTTCTCATTCAATCTGAATACAAGGTGTTAACATAGTACCATTTTCACGAAGTCATGGACGTCGGTTTCGGATTAGGTAAATGCTTCCACTATTTCCTTCTTATTTTTAATGATTTTCCTTTCAGATTGATTTTGAGTTCTTGATTTTATTTAGAGTTTCGTTTTCAAAAATTAGATCTTTAAATTTTTAGTTGTGCATGGATTTTATTTTTATTTTTTAGGACTTCCTTATAACTTTTTTTTTTTTTAAAAACTAAAAAGTGTTATGAAATTGGCAAGGTGAAGCATATGTTTTCTCTATATCATACTAATATAATCTATTCAACATTGTTTTGAATTAAACAATCATATATATATATATATTACATTTTTAATATTATAAATTGACTATAAAATATTTATTGATAAAGTAAAACTCTTTTATATATTCATATTATATTTTATATATGTTTGATATACATTTTTTTAATAGTTATGAAAGTGATTATGTATAATAAACTATTTAAAATTATAAAATTCAATATAAATAATGATCCGCGCATTGTCAATACAAGCAAAATCTTGAACAAAACTTTGCTGCAAGACTCAGACTTGATAAAACATTATTGGCATCTTCTTATGTGTTTGTGGTGGTGGATCAGGGTGATTGCATCGGGAACGATGCCGGACCCAGGGTCCTTGAAGGCTAGCGACACGACGTTGCTGGAGGTTCTGGTGAAGGTGCCACACAGCATATTGGTGAGCTTGGCAAGGTACGTTGGTGCAGATTGGGACATAGACTATGAGTTGGAATTGGGTCTCACCATCGATCTTCCCATCATTGAAAACTTCACCACTACTCTCTCTACCAAGGGAGAGATCAAGCTCCCCACCATCTCTGACATCTTTTAAATCTCTCATTTAAGTTTCATATGTATTTCTTTTACTAGCTTAGTTTTGTTCTAGCCTCTGGATGTGATGGTTGTGCAACATAAAACTTCAATCTAATATTTTTTTCCCCATATTTCAATTGAATATCCTAATGAACTAAGTAATCCATAAATTCCTTTTCAATTTTGTCTCATTTTTATGTATGGGGATATAATCATGACCAAAATCTCATATGGTTTACATTAAATAGATATTGTCCATTTCAAATGAAATGAAGAGGATTTTCGAGCATAAACAACCTCACTAGAGGTTCATTATAAGTTGTTGTAATTTTTAAGTTTTTTTTTTCATATATATAAAAATATAAACCGATTTAAGATTTCACGCAAAGACACTATCTCAATCTATATATTGTTTTGTCAAAATAAACCGCCATATAAACTGTTTCAAGTTTCTCCACTATAAAATCATGTCTCTCTCTAGATCTTTCTCCCTCATTTTCTTTCGTTTGTTCCATCAAAACAAATGTGCATCAACTACAAATTAGAATAATTCATTCCCGCTTATTTCTCTACAATTTGTATTTTGTGTGAAAACTCATATAATGCGAAGCATGCTCCGCATTGTATATTAATTTTTTAATATTATAAATTGACCATGAACTAATTTATTGGTAAAGTAAATTCATTTTATATAGATGTACAATTTATAGTCCATTTTTTTATGTATTTATATATTAATCAATTATTAATTAGTTTTAAATTGTTGTAATAGTGATTATATATAATGTATGTATAAATATAAATCTATAAAATTCAATATACACATCCGCGCATTGCACGGGTTATAAGCTCATGATTATTATAGTCAAGTATAAAAATTATAACATAGACAAATTATGAAAAGTAGAAAATATAACTCTATTATCTAAAGTTGAAAATAATGTTATATCTATTCTTGATTAGATGGATCAAAAGTTAAGTAGATTAGTTCAAATATGTTTTCAACATTTTAGAAGATCCTTTTCTCATATTAAAATGCCTTCATCTTCAAATTATCAGTTAGCCAGATGTGTATTTACTTCAATTTCTCGAAATAAGTCCCAAAATTTGGATACTCAAGATCAAAGAGTTATTCAAATAAATGTTATTGACACAATTTTATTATGTCAATATAAATATACTTTCAACTTTATAACATTTCTATTCCACAAAAGGAACCATCCTCTCCAACTTATACATAAATAGTTAGAGATGTTGCTCAAATTTATATTTTTTTAAAAGACAATTCATGTAAAACTGATATAAAAGATTTTATGTTAGAAGATAATATTCAGAAGATTATCATCTTATCTCATCTCATCATTACAATATTTTCAAATTTTCGCACAAAATATAATAAACAATTCAATATTTTCAAATCTCAAAACAATAATAATATTAAAAAATAATATTCTAATAATATTTTATTCAGCTTTCAACTTTCATCTCATCTCAACTTACTATTCAAACTAAGCATAGATTATATTATTAATCAAAATAATTATATTAATTTAAATTTACAAACTATGGGTAAATAATTAGAAAGAATTGAGACTACTCTGATGCTCAACCTTATAATTTCTCAACATTATCAATCGATTCAAGACAGAAAAACCAAAAATTATTTTAAATGATTTGTAACATGAAATTAATCAAATAAACAATATATTAACACTTAGGAAATCTTTAATCTTAAATTAGAAGTATCAAATGAACAACTATTACAAGAATCATCTTACTAAAAATGGATTAACATATTATAATAATATATGTTGTGTTGAGCTTTACGTTTGAAGAGAAACCTATCCTGATATTGTGTTTATGGTCAGTCTTATTGATGTTGATAATGTTTTGTATCTTAAAAAAGTATTATTAGTTAGTTGTAGCTCGCAACAATTGTCTTGCTCAATTGGGACATGAATAAGTTTGGAAACACATCTGTTCTCAAGTATTTCACATATTCTTATATATTTCCTTCTCAACCATTACTTAAACATAAAATATTTTTCAATTTCAAATATTCAAAATTTTCATCTAATCATTACCTAATCATTATAACTTTCTCAAACTTACAAACAAAACACAGGACGATTTGCTTTCAAAACTCTCCTCAACTAATCTCATCTTCATCATTACAACTTTTCTAAATTCCTACACAAAATATAATAATATTTTTTTTTCAAATTCCAAAATAATCTTCCCAAATTCCCACAACAAAATATAATAAATAATTTAACTTTTTCAAATCTCAAAAGAATCTTCTCAAATTCCCACACAAAAAATAATAAATAACCCATTTTTTCAAATCTTAAAATAATAATAATATTAAAAAATAATATTTATAAAATATCTTATTCTACTATTCACAAACCATCTCAACTTATTTAAACTCTATTCATCCAAACCACCCTTATAATGTAATTTTTTCAAATATATATATAAAAAAAAAAGGAGATTAAAACAATTTTTTTACTTTATAATATTTTTATTTAACTTTTTCTCTTTTATTTTTTAAAATCTAATAAAACATCTTAATTTAAATTATTTCACTTCTATTCACAAATAGAGTGTCAGACAAGCCCTTAATTAACTGAGGCTACTAATCAGGTGCGGCTCAGCTCATTCCAAGACATTCTATATCAAATTTCGCGGCACATGATGCCCTTGCTCCACCATGGCACATCATCAATAACAAAACCAAATAACCCTAAAATGCCAACACAAGTCAGATTGTTAACCATGTTATGTTCGCCTACAATGCGACTTCAGAATGATTCTGCTCCACCATGCAGGACAGGAAGTCATTTGGTAAGCATAGTCGAACCACAGAGAGAGAGAGAGAGAGAGAGAGAGATGGAGATAAATTATATCATTTTATTGCATTTATACAGGTAAACAAACGGTTCTACTAAGTGTATCACGTCACAATAAACTGATTGGTTTGGCCATTACAGATGCACGCACGAGATAAGTAAATACCTTTATACAGAGTACATGAAATAATGACTTATTTACAGTAACAGATTTAAGATGAGGAACACGCAACAGAAAAGTGAAGGTTGCAAAGATTCTTCACGTGCACCAGAAAGACACCATATTGCAAAGACAATTGGAACCATCACCGTACACAGGAAAAGAGGTCTTCAAGGGAGGCATACAGGGGCTCAGCAGCCTTTGGTCTGTCTACCGTTCCAAGTAGAATATCAGATGTGCTGAGATAAGGATCGCCATAGAAGCGCAAGTTGGTGTCCATCCTTGTTGCAACAACATTCCCTTCCAAGGACACTCCCACAAATGCGCCTGTCATAGTTTATAAAAAAAAAAACACAAGATATCAGCTGGGCTCCTTGATTTTCAGGCTACCATAAAATATGCAAAAACCACATTAGAATGGAATTCACGAAACATCCTTGAGCTGCCTTTACTACCTCCTTGCCGAAATGAATACTACACACTTTTTTCCTTTTGTCGGGTTTCTACTACAAACTGATTTAAATATTTAAACCAAAATACTTATTTTAACAGCAAATCAATAACTGATCTCTGGAACATGATACTTTGGCATTTTTCTCTAGTCTCTGTTCACTCCATTGTGCATTTATTTTAGGCTATCTTCTGAAAATAATTACATCCAATTCAGTTATAACCTTTAAAGTGCCAAGTACTGTACAACCAAAAGAACATATAATCCTGAAAGCAGCAAAGATATACATCAACCAACACAAAACACCCATATACTAAAAAGAGTCATAAAATATATCTTTCCTCACTTGCCTGAAATCAAGTTAAATTCAATAACACTGACAGAAGAATGCCTCCCACCAACCCACCACCAAATTCCAGCAAAGAAAAAAGTGGGCGCCTAAGGTATGTACCAGAGTTCACATGAATACAGGTAGATGAGTATGGGCTATCCCTATAAAATGTTCAAAATGGAACATAAAACATTTATCACTTGTAACACCCCGTTCCTGCAGGATAGAGATGTTACTAACATTCATATCCTGCAGGAACAGGGTGTTACATCACTACATTTTTCCTATAGTGTTAGTTGAAAGAATTCATGAAAATAAACTCAACCAACTGAATTAGGGCTTAGTAGTTGCTTGATTGGTCAATACAAATCTATAGCAGTGAATTCCCTGGCTTGACAAATTGGATGTTAATTCTCAGCAGATTTCACAGGTTTGAACAAGCCTTGAGGAAGATCCTTTTTTATTTTTTTATTAGTGAATGATTATATTGAAATGAATAGGCATCGGCTAAGTACACAAGATGGTATACAAAAGGTAACACCTATTTAAGAAGAGGATACTTGAGGAAGATACAGGTCAAAGCCAATGATATAACCAACTGTTAATCCCCTTTTTTCATGTTATCACTATCTATAAGGTGCTCATACCAGTATACCAAGACATACAAGTATACGATTCTGATCCCCTATAAACCAAGAAGTTACAGAGAAAACCTAATAGATAACACAATACCTTTGCTACAACTATAAGTATAGCACATGCCAGAACCTCTATCTCCAGCACGAAGATCTGCTTCCAGCACTCTCCCAACAGGTCCTGCTGCAGCACTACAACCAGCACCAAGAGAAAAATGCATCCGACTACAAAAGGTCTTCACAGCTTTCAAATCATGAAGCACTATTAAGAAGTCCATGAGCTCACCCCCAATCTGGGAACACGTGGCAAGTATAAAAACAATGGATGCCAAAAGAATACGACTTCACATCTATGTAAAAGAGTTCATCCCAAAACATGCATATCCAATATTTTTCTTCTATGCTATTCATTTAAGTTGATAAAATTTCAAGTTTTATTGTAGCAGTAAAAGCCGGAAATATACTATAGAAGTACTAAGAACCAATGGTGTCTTTACCTGAGCACCCCATCCTAAGCCCATGGAGAATATGGCTGACGGTGCAGACCATGATCCATCTGACCTTCGAGAAATGACCAAACCTGTGCCAAGTTTGTAAGTAACTAGAACACCAGCTTTAGCAACAGTTAAAATTGCCAGGCCTTTTGCTCCTTTTAAAACTGCTAAGGGTATGGACTTATCAGGATTCAACCTAGCAACCTGTGCATTCCAAAAACAATCTGAAGTTAAAAATCACTTTGTAAAGGATATGGTTACTTAGAATGTAATTGAAGTACCAACTTCTAAAAGTACCATGAGCAGCTACTCATCAAGTACATGAATGAAGCAAAGATTCAACACAAATAAAGCTCCAAAACAGTATCTATGAGCTAGCAGGAACTACATGCTTAGCAAGTTGAATCCTATATACGACATTACAAAGCAGGAAACTGAACTTAGTTTTACCAAGACAAAAAAAATCTGACATGTATAAAGCAAGCTGTGATGTAAGTCAGAATTGCACCTGGCAGTAGCTTCTCAATGTATTGGAGGCTTTGTATATCTCATGTTCCATGGACCAACCAAGAGGAAGATTCAACCATCCTCTTGTGCATGTCCAATCGATCACGTCATGCTTTGCTACTTGCACAGCATTGCTTATAGTGTTCACAAAAATACCCTGCAAAGGATCGAGTCTATCATAGCAGGCATCACAGACCCTCTGTGGATTTCTCTCCCTGAATTTAACAGGTAACAAGCACCTCCCCTTAGTACAAGCTCTGCAGAAAACCCCTCCACAAAACCGACAATGATGTCTACCACGAGTCAGTGCCGTGAAAGGAGCAGTGCACTGCATACAAACTGTACTAGAACTATCTGGCAACCATTCGGGGGGCTCGGCCTCCAAGACCTCTTTATACGCGCTATAATTAACTCCACTAGGCTCGAGGAGTGGTGGGGCACTGGGTATGTAAACAGAGGAATGAAGAAAGGTATTTCCATTCTTTCCAGACTCAAGAAACGAAACATCTGAACTGGGAAGTTGCTGATTTGAGGTGAGTCTTGGAACTGATTTGTTCCGGCCAGTCAAAATGGCAAACATGCCACTGAGCACATTCTTTAAGTTCACCTCAGGAGGAAAGTTAGTTAGCATGGAATTTCGAGTATCATCACTTGAATCATATCCTCCATCAAGAAAGTCATCTGATTCAATTGGGAAATGGAATGAGTATTCTTGTTTAGAGGAATTTGAGCCTGATGGGGCTTGTGGCACAGACCATGGAGAATCACTGTAGTCATCTTCATAGTGGAATCTGGAATTGTCCTTTTCTATATTAGAGAGTGAAGAATATGAAACTCTTGCGTCAAAGTTTGCCATGCGCTATAACGGCCGAAAACCAACAAGATGTATAACTGAAAATCCAAAATTTACACCCGTAAGAAACAGAGTCAATGCTACAAGTTTACTGCAAAAAATTGGAAAAAAGACCTCCAATTACGTGGAGATACGGAAAGAACTAATGAGCTCAAATTTTGTGGTGGAAGGGTCACTGGAACTGTACATGCGGGCGAACTTATACATCATAATAATCATATTCGTGTAAGGAACCATAGAGACGACCAATTTTTGCCTACAATTCTCGTGTTTGGACATAGTAATTCTTCAATTAAAAGATTTTTTTTTTTATAAGTAATAATTTATTCAAAGAAATAAGCATAAGCCCAAGAACACAGGACTTATATAAAGGAAACACCTACAACTTCCACAAACGAAAAGAAACTGAACGCCAGAAAACTAAAACAAGTGCAGAAAATTATCCTCCATTACAAACACTTCAATTAAAAGAATTAACATCCGAAAAATAAAGAGAGCTGAATTTAAGGAAATACAGAAACACCAGCCATCAGGACCAACAAGTAACATAATAGAAAAGAAGAATAGCTACACAGACGCCCTGAATCAGTCTTTGCTTCGAATTAGGGTTTTCAAACCATATCTACGGTTACCTCAATATCAAGAATATCGAATAAATGGATAAATATAATACCTTTTATTTCATCTGGAGAATTTGAAGTTGTTAGGACATTCAATCACCAATCAAACCAACCAAAAGGACGACGAAGAAGCAAGAAGAAGAGAAGGGCTTTGGAATTGAAGATAACAAGGAAGAAGACGAGTTCCGAAGTTAAAGATGGCTTTTGGTTGCGTACACGTATGCATATATTTATTAACAAAAAATAAAATATATGGATGGACCGGTAGGTCCAGTCCCTACAATACTCAGTTTCTCAGGCCCAATTCGAAGGAATTACACCACATTCTATTCATCACATTTCTTGTTTTTTTTTTTTTTTTGGGGTACGTTGGGGCAACGGGGTTCGAACCCAACATCTCCATTTTTTAGACTTTAGTGTTATGCCATCAAATTATAGGCCTTTGGCCTATTCATCACATCTATTGAATAAATTTTAGGTATGAAAAAAAATGGTGAATTGGTGACCCAAATCGAAGTGGTGGGTTTGGTCCGATTTAAGATTCGGTCTGATATAGATTTTATTTTATTTTTTAAATTAGTCGAAATCGATCCAGTTCCAATTTTTTTTTTCTAATATTGGACCGGATCGATTCATATATATATATATAGTTTAATTTTTTTATGTTATATGAAATATTTTTATATATAATATATATAATTATATATAAAATAATTTTATTATATGCTAAATTGTTAATTAATATAACATTAAATTCTAAAATCCTATTATTTATGTATAACAATAATAATCTAATAATATAAAATTAATATAACATTTTATATGACATAAAACTAATCTTATAAATCTTTTTATAACATAAAATTAATATAATATAAAATTTTAATTTTAAACATAAACATTTGATCATATGTTATTAATATAAACTACATATATATTAAGGATAAATAAATTTTATATCATATTATAATCTTATTGGTTAATATTATCAGGTTCTATAGGAATACTAGTAGTAGATTCATTAGGTTTAAAGAAAGAGTTCAAATTCATTGAGACAGAATAAAGATTCCCTATATCTAAAGAGAAATAAGTATATTAAGAGCTTGAGGGAACATCACTGGGACCACCCTTAAAAACCTTTCAGCATAAATGGACTGACCAACGGATTTCATTGGCTTACCAACACAAGTCTCCCAATATACTTCATTTTCATTTTCTATAGATTATCATTATTAAAAACTGTATCAATGATTTTTACTTCTTTTTTTTTTACAATGCAAATATACTCAAATGATACCTTATACTTTTAATTTCGTTTATTAAGAACCTGCGATGATTTTTTCAGTGTTATAATAAATCCCTTCTGCTTTGATATAAAAGGTATTTAGTTACCATTGATTTTTTTTTTATCTTGTTTCATTAATGAAATTTTTTCTTTAAGATTTTTTATATCATTCATTAACAATTGTAACTCAATTCTTAGGTTATAATCCATACACTTTAAATCATACAGATCTCGATAACCAGCACTGGGAGCAAAATAATATTCCATAAAATTAAATGTAAAATAAGATGACAGTAAAACAATAACAATAACAATATAGAAAATAATAACAATAATAATATAATCGCCAATGGCTCTGATATCAAAGACGTGAATCCCAGGTAATAAATAGTATATAGATATTAAAACTTATAGGTATTAAAACTTAACAATAGGCGGTATAACCGACCATATGCATGAGAGTAATTGAAACAGGCGGTATAACCAACCATATGCATGATAAAATAAATAAGATGAAGAGATATACAAAAATCAACTTCATTAAATACATAATACTTACAATGAGGAGTTAATTCTCAGAAGAGTTGAAGATAGAAGACATGAAGAAAGACAAGAGAGTTGGTTTTACAAAATGTATGCTTGGGAGAGAGGCTTGGGAGAGATATGACAGATTTGGACGAGAGAGGGAAAAGCTTAGATGAGAGAATTCTGAATGCCTTCCTCTTGTTGTAACTCCTATATATAGATACTAAAACAGTGCAACACAGTACAACACAGTACCTCTTAATAATACATGAAGAGTACCAACACGTGAAAACCAGTCTGTACAAACAGTAACTTTAATAATACATGAACAATACCAACTCGTGAATAATGTATACAAAGTTGATTGTCGTTTTTTTCTAAGGAGATAATATTCCTGTCAACTTTAATCTGTCATGTTGACTAATTTAAAAAGCAGTAATCTTTTGGAATCACATAATCTGAGGGTCATAATTTACCAAATCTAGATCAAACGGATCTTGGGAATCCATCAGAGGTACTGGATGATAAGACGAATAATCTTGAGAAGGAGAGGCGCCTGAGTGAGAGGCCTGTTGAAAAGGAGAGGCCTGATGAGCTGCAAGTTGCTGTAATGGAGATAATTTGGTTAGATACCGTGTGTCGTCTTCACATCACTATCTGAAACTTGTGACATTGCTTCAGCTAATTTTTTCAAATCTTTCTTGCTATAATGGATGCTAATTGTGCCTGGAATCTGCTCCGTTGAACAAGTACTTCTGGGGCTTTAGTAATTTTTGAAAATATTTTCAAGACATGATCATAATTGTATTTTTCTCACCATTTGACAGAGACTTGATGGGTCAAGAACATAATAGTTTTGAGAGAAGGATGAGGTTTGATAACATATTCTCATTTCATAATCTAATTTAATTTTGTTTTGAGGAAGAAAAGAAGAAGTGGTGGACAATAGCTTAATGCTGGTTGACTATCATCTTGTGAAGTAAAAATTCGAAAACTTTCCTAGAGAGGGAGAGGAAGGAGAAGAAGTTCAGGTCCATAATGGTCTCACCAAAGTGAAAACTATTTAGGAAGTGTCTTAATTTCTTGTAATTTATCAAAATGAAGGAACCATGAATGACGCAAATTTTTATTTTGTTTTAAAAACATTTTTGTCATGCCTGCTGATAATTATAATAGTCGTAATAAGGAGGATCATAAGGCTGGAAAATTTTTTTGGTCAAATAGGAATTTTTTCCCCATTGCTCCAAAGTTAGGACCTGTTTAATAGTGACTTTATGAAAAGCAATAATTGGTGGTGCAGGTGGAGATGGTTGATTTTGAAGGGAATAAGGAATTTCAGAGAGAATAATTGAGTTTAAGTCTACTAATATGAATTCATAAAAATTTTGGGTTTTCTTAATGTTTTGAGGGATATAATGCCAATTTGGTAAAAGAAATACATCAAGTAATTTTTTGGGGTCAGACAAGTGTTGGATTTTAGGCTCGATGGGGAAGACAGGGCGCTAATGAGATTTAATAATAATCGGAGATGTAGAAGGTTGAGATAGTAATGAAGGACTAATAATCTGAGAAGGAGAAGAAGAAGGGGAAACATCTTTAGAGTATGTTAGTAATTTTGGAGAAGATAATGGTGAAAATAGATTGTAAGAAAGTCTAATATTTTGTGGTAATGACCCCAGTACCGTATATGGTCTTGGAGTTGCAGAATGACAGGGTGAAGGATTGGGTGGAGATGGTGGTAATGCATAAGAAGATTTGATCTTTACTTTTGACTTTGAGGAAGATATGATTTTTCCTGTAAAAATTTTCGGGATAGAAAATCAGGAAGAGAATTAGAGTCTCCTTTAATATGCTCAATGTCAAAATCAAAAATACTTAATATAGCTTGCCATCTAGCAAATATTTGTTTGGCAGCCAGGTTTTTCACATTTTTTATCAAAATTTTATTGGCTGATTTACAATTTATTTTGGGCAAAAAATTTTGATTTAATAAATCATCTTGGAATTTAGAAATATATAATACAATAGCTAAAATCTCTTTTTTAATAGTACTATAATTCTTTTGGGCAGGATTCTAACATCCTGAATGAAATCGAACAATCTGTTCAGAGTCATCTGATAATCTTTGTTTCATAATTCCTCCATAATGAAGATCGGAGGCATCTGTTTCAACAATTTTTAAAGCATGAGGAGAAGAGAGTCCTGAACATGGTAATCTTTTGATGTGAGTCTTAATCTGTTTTATAATGTTTGTATGTTTTTCTGTCCATGGAGGTGGATTCTTTTTTAATCTCTTGAATAATGGTTTGCATAATGGCTTTATGGATTGAAAGAAATCTGTAACATAATTGAGACTACCCAAAAATCTTTGTAATTGTTTCTTATCCTTTATTTCATCTGAAAATTTATCAGCGAAATCTATTGCTCTACTAATCGAAGTAATGGTTCCTTGAAAATATCATGTCCAAAGAATCTAATTTTGTTTTAAAATAATTTTATCTTTGGTGATGAGACAACTAATCCGTTTTGTTTAACAATTTGGAAAAAAGTATTTAAGTGTTTCCAGTGTTGTTCAATAGATGAAGAGAATATTAATACATCATCTATATAAACTACTAAAAAATGAGTAAAAGGGGTAAATATTTCGTTCATAATATTTTGAAATTCATTAGGAGCATTTTTTAATTCAAATGACATAACATTTCATTCATAATGTCTGAATGGTACTGTAAAGGCTGTTTTGTACCGATCTTTTTTATCAATCTGAATTTGCCAAAACCTACTTTTCATATCAAATTTTGAAAATACTATAGCATCATGAAGTCAAGATAATAAATATTTTTTATTGGAAATTGGGTATCTAATCCATTGTAATACTTTATTTAAAGGTTTATAATTAATAACTAACTAAGGAACTTCTCTTTCTAATTCTGCTTATTTTTTAACATAAAAGGCAGCACAACTCCAAGGTGACTTACTTTTCCTAATTAATCATTTTGTTAATAAATCATTAATCTTTTTATTTTTTTTTGCAGAATTCTAATAATTCATTATTCATTTGGATTGGTCTAACTTTAGTTGGAATATTCTTTTTAGAAAAGTCTTTTTCATAAAGTAATTCAACTATATGTTGTTTTTTATTCCAAAAAGCATTAGGTAGGTTGGAACATACTTCTTTTTCAATTATAATCTTAAAATTATCAATTTTTGAGTTAATAATGGGTCTTTTAATTGTTCTTCGATTCTTTTATATTTTAATTCATGTTTTAAGAAACTTATTTGCTTTTCTTTTCTTTTAATTCTGTTTTTTATTAAAAAATTAATTTCTTTGGATAATGATACTTCTTTTAAGGAGTTAATTTCCTTTGATACAGGAGAAAATAGAAATTTAAATTGAATTTCTTGACCGAGTATTTTAGTGGAAATTCCTTCCTCTGTTACAGAGAATGGGTATAATAATGCAAGGAATAGATTTCCTAATATTACCTTTATGTTAATATTTTCTTGCTAAAATGAATGTTGTTTTGAAACAAATTTCATTATTGCAAATATGTGCATTAGATAATTTATAATTTATATTCAATTTTGCTCCATTAGCTTGGAATAATGTTTCTTTTGCTTTTTCAAAATCTTTAGAGGGTATCAATCCTTCTTGAATACAATTTAAATCTGCTCCTATATCTAACAGAGCAATTATGGTAAAAGAAAAATCTTGATTAATTGAGACCGTTACTTCTGTATACCATTTTTAAAAATTTATTTTATTGAGGATATTAATGAAGTTGTCTATTTCATCTTTAATAATTATTGTTGAACATTCTCCTTGCTCTTTATTATGAGAGTTATCTATATTTTTGTCTATTTTTAACAATATAATCTCTTGTAGTAACTGTTTATTTGAAACTTCCAATTTAAGATTAGATACTTTTAAATTTCTAACCTCTTGCTTTATTTCATTAATTTCTTGTTGCAGGTCTTGTAATGTGATTCTTTGTTTTTCTGGCTTAAATCTTCCTATTATTTCTAAAAAATTATAAGGTTTGAAAGAGGCTATTGAAGTGGTTTGATTATTAAAAGTATCTTTTAATTTTTCTAAATAATTTTTCCTTTCTTGTGGATCTTTAATTTTGTCTATTAATTCTAATATAATATCTTTTTATTTTGAAAGTACATTAATGGTTTTATTGCAAAAATAATTATTCTTATCTAAACAATTGCAGACCTGTATCTCATCTTCTTCTAATTCACTTTCAGAAGATTGTTCCGAAAGACTTGATTCTCTTAATTGGTAGATTTCATCTTCTTTAAAAGAACTTTCCTCTTCTTCACTTGAATGTATTATAAAAATATTTAATAACTTTTCTTTTAATGTTTCAGAAACATCTAATTCATTAATTTGTTGTTTTACTTCATAATTTGACTTATAGTGCCCAACTTTTCCACATTTATAACAAACAATTTGTTTCTTCTTTTTATTAGGTTTTTTTGGAGTTTTTATTGGTTTGTTATATACCTGTTTATCTTTTGTTTTTTTATAAGATTTCCTATATTTTCATTTTTTGTTAGAATAATTCTTATAGACTCTTTTTCCCTTTTTATGTCTTCTTGAAGGAGCTAATAATGAAGTATAACCAAATTGTTCACAAAAGGTACCTAATTCTTTTTTAGCAAATTTTTTTCTTTATCCATTTGCTTTTTTAATCTTAAATCATTACACATAATTAAACTAGTTCTATTAATGGTAGTTATTATATCACCATATGTAAGATTAAGAAAATCAATAGTACCATCTGATTTTACTAATGATTCTCGTACCTTTTGGGTGAAGTAATATGGAAGTCCGGCTACGAACTTTTCCTTCCAGTATGGTTGCTGGCAATCATTTCTGATCATAACTTTAGTTAGAAATACATCTTTATACCAACGGAAATCAGATAATTACGGACATTTAAATTAATCAATAAGTCACTAGTCCTTTCTTTAAATTGAACAGGATCACCAACAAAGTGGTTGGTTAATACATATATTAAAGTATTTACAACATCTTCCAATGGTAATCCATTTTCTGTTTTAATTACTTGCATATTTTCATCATGCTTATATGTAATTAATATTTGTATTTTTTGTTCATTTAAAAGATAGTGATTCCACCATCCTTTTAATTGGCCAGTAAAACTTGTAACAATAATATATGCCACTTGGTGATCAGTTTTTCTATTACTTTTATAAGCATTAGCTACCATAATCATTTCTTGGAAATGGTTCAATATTTCATACTCAGATAATACATCTATATTCCATTCATATAATACATTTGGTGCAAAAACAGATCTTACTATATGTTCTCTTTCCTTGAATTGCATATCTGGAGGAGTAGGTTTTGGATACCAATTACGAGTAATAGAAACATGATGTTTGGATTCTCTGGCTGAATAAGTATTAGCATGGTTTCCTCTAATCTTATTTATTTGTAAGTCTAAATTTTTAAATTGATTTTCAATATTACTTATTTCAGAATCAGATAATTCAGGAGAATCTGTTTTACTTAATACATTAATATGAGATTGTTTTGAGGTAGATACATTATTACTAATAGTTAATTTTTCTAATTTGTTAGAGATTTGTTCTAATAAATCATTTTTATTTTTTGAAAAAATGGTTTTTAAATAAGATGGAATTTCATGAAGGACAAATAGTGATTTCTTTTGCTTATTTAATAGTGGGTTTAATAGGGGATATTTGAGGTTCAATTCTTTCTAATTGTTTACTCATGGTTTTTAGATATAGATTAGTGTAATTATTTTGTTGGATTATGTTATCCGTGTTTTTAACATCTATTGAATTATTATATTTTTTTTTATTGGTGAGGCCAATATTTGAGTATTTCTTTGATTGAATTTAATGGCTTCAAAAGGGGGGTATTCCTCATAAACAATTTGATTGTTTTCTTCTTTAATCCATTGATTAGTAGTCATATTTATGGTTGTTAATTGGTTTGACTTATAAATCTCAAACCATGTGAAGAAAGGTATATCAATTTGTATTTCTTCCAAATATTGATAATATCTTTCTTGAATATAATCTCATTCTATTTTTTGTAAAGGTTGAGAAAAATATTAATCTTTTATGACTATTTTCTTCTTTCATATAATCTGGTTTGAGATATTCTTTGTTAATTTTAAATTCTTCTTTACACAAGGTGTATATTTGGGCATCATCTCCAATCACTTATGAATATGTTGGAAAAGAAGGTTTCTTTTCAGGATTATGAGAGGTGGATGCCCTATCTGGATAACTAGCAGGATGATACTAGCAAGATGACTAACAGTATATACTGGTGTATCAATAATATTTTTCGGGATAATTTTCCTAATTTGTGTATTTAGGCTACTCTAAGATTTGTTATCAAAATTTTGGGATCTTGACGTAAGAATAGATCGGGGTGTATGGTAACTAGAAGGGGTAGGAAAAAAATAATGTGAAAAAGATCTTCTAAAAGGTTGAAAAGCTATTTGGACCATTCCGTCCAATTTTTTATCTATATATTCAAGGTCGTCCTTAGAATTATTTTTCATCTTAGGTAATGGAGTAATATTTTCTAATTGCCATTCATTTGGGAGAGTAATTTGATTCCAATTGATTTGCCTAGGAATTTGTATACTAGAGTTATGTGTACTAGTTTGTAATAATAATGTGTATCCTTTAGGAGTGGTAATAAGAGCTTGTGGTTTTAATGTTGTCTTCATTAGTTTATAATTGATCCTATATACTACAGTTAAAGGATGTGACCCTTTCATCATATTATAACCATTTGTTTTAATGTTTAATGTCAAAGCATATAATATATTAGAATTAAATAATGAAATAAAATAATTTGGATAACAATTAAAATAAACTGGACCTTGGAACAAACTTGATTCTACCATTCCAAGTAATGAATCATGGAAATAAAAATGTCTTCCATCTCTGAGACAGAGTAATACTGAAGTGTTTAATCCAATTCTAATAAGTGGTTTTATAGCAACCTGTACTAATCCAAAATGTATGTAAGAGTATTTCTGTTCTTTGTGTTGTTTAATAGCTCCTCTAGTTAATAATTGTAACGATTCATAATCATTATTTAAGCTAATAGTTTTTTCTACTGTTTTAATCGTATAATTGGTAAGAAATGATAGCTTAGAAGAAAAAGTAGAATATTTATATATTTGATTTTTTGGAATATTAGGAATCGTCCAATCTTGTAAATTTCTTTCTATCTCTGTTATATTATAATCTTTTTGGTTAATATTATCAGGTTCTACAGGAATACTAGTAGTAGATTCATTAGGTTTAAAGAAAGAGTTTAAATTCATTGAGACAAAATAAAGATTCCCTATATCTGAAGAGAAATAAGTACATTAAGAGTTTGAGGGAACACCACCGGGACCACCCTTAAAAGCCTTTCAGCATAAATGGGCTGACCAACGGATTTCATTGGCTTACTAACACAAGTCTCCCAATATACTTCATTTTCATTTTCTATAGATTATCTTTATTAAAAATTGTATCAATGATTTTTACCCTTTTTTTTTTTTTTACAATGCAAGGATAGTCAAATGATACCTTACATTTTTAATTTCATTTATTAAGAATCTGCGATAATTTTTTCAGTGTTATAATAAATCCCTTCTGCTTTGATATAAAAGGTATTTAGTTACCATTGATTTTTTTATCTTGTTTCATTAATGAAATTTTCTCTTTAAGATCTTTTATATCATTCATTAACAATTGTAAGTCGTTTCTTAAGTTATAATCCATACACTTTAAATCATACAGATCTCGATAACCAGCACTGGGAGCAAAATAATATTCCATAAAATTAAATGTAAAATAAGATGACAGTAAAACAATAACAATAACAATATAGAAATAATAACAATAATAATATAATCGCCAATGGCTCTTATACCAAAGACGTGAATCCCAGGTAATAAATAGTATATAGATATTAAAAGTTAACAATAGGCGGTATAACCGACCATATGCATGAGAGCAATTGAAGCAAGCGGTATAACCAAATTGTTCACAAAAGGTACGAGAATCATTAGTAAAATCAGATGGTACTATTGATTTTCTTAATCTTATATATGGTGATATAATAACTACTATTAATAAAACTGGTTTAATTATGTGTAATGATTTAAGATTAAAAGATCAAATGGATAAAGAAAAGAAATTTGCTAAAAATTAATATAACATTTGATATAACATAAAACTAATCTTATAAATCTTTTTATAACATAAAATTAATATAACATAAAATTTTAATTTTAAACATAAACATTTGATCATATGTTATTAATATAAACTACATATATATTAAGGATAAATAAATTTTATATCATAATAAATTATAATATATATTCTCTTTTATAAATACATTTCTATAAATTTGATCATATACACTCATATAAAAAATATATGTAAACATCATATTATCACTAACATACATAATCAAATAGCATATCACTATATGATACTATTATATATATATATATACACGCTAATACTAATACTATTAGTAATCCACTATATATAAATAACCATATAAATCATTATAGTATTAGTAATTATACTATATTATCACTAACATTAGTATTAGTAGATAACTATATACATATTATTATATCATTATATCACTATACAATATATATAGTATTAGTATAGTATACTAATACTATATATAATGGGCCCTAATGGGGGCATGGATTACTAATAGTATATATTAGTATTAATACTAAGGTGAGGTTTGTATAGTGAGTTGAGATGAAAGTTAAAATTGAATAAAATATTATTAAAATATTATTTTTTAAATATTATTATTGTTTTAAGATTTGAAAAAATTGAATTGTTTATTATATTTTATATGAAAATTTAGAAAAGTTGTAATGATGAGATGAGACGAAATGAGATGAGTTAAGATCAACTCTGAATCCAACTCATCTTAGTGATTTATATATATTGCAATTTTTTAATTCTCTTCATATTTCTATTTAAAATAATTATTATTATTTTATTTTATTTTTATAAAAGAGTGGATGATCACGTGTCCGAGAGTGATCTCCACCCAAGTTTATTAATATATCCTTACTTTAGGCTAAGGAAATCTTATACATTATTTCTCAAAGCTAGTGGCTTACATGAATAATAAAAAAAAAAAAAAACCAACCACCCAGTTCACACTTATTCACCTAAAAAACAAATATTTAAAATAATTATTTGATTATCTTTTTGATTAAAAAAACTCGTGATTTTTTTTTTCTTGTTTGGAGATTACCCTTTTATAGTATAAGGGTTATACTCAATTTCCGTTAAAAATGCTCGAATGTCCAAATTCAAGAGATGCAGAAAGCACTTTTTACTTGGGAAAATGCTATGTTGCCCGCTGCATTTTATCCTCGTCAGCGACCATTAGTGCATTTGTGTATTTCTTTAATATTTAAAAAAACGCACACACACAAATGCACTAGTGGTCAAATGCAGCGGTCCCTCCAGCAAGACCCTTTTACTTGAGGTACTTGTTAGTTACTTAAGTTTAAATAATTGTTAGACTTCTATTTATAATAAAAGAGTGAGTTTAGAAGCTATGACATAGGAATTCATATAATGACTTGGACCAAAATTCCCCCTTACAAACCCCATGTTAGATCGAAATACCTATCCTATAGATATTGATTTGACCAAAGTGCCCCTGCTTTAGTTTCTGGATTAGGATAAAATTTCCCTACTACATATCTAAATGGACTAAAATACCCCTACAACAAATCAAATTAGACAAAAATACCCTTGATCCAAATCAAACTAGTCGATCGAAGTCCAACAAGAAATCTCCACAACTACAACTCGAAATCTCCATCTTAGATCTCAATCAATCATAGAATAGACACAAATTTTCATCTTCATCTGAAATATAAAGATCAAATTAGTTTGAACATCATCAAGACCAAACCCACAATGGTGTCATAGGTATGAAAATCAAAGACCCACAGTGTTGCCATGGGTCAACACAACAAAAAAACTAAACAGATGGCAGTGCTCTTATTGTGGGTCTTTGGTGCTAAGATCCACGGCAACAATAGTGCCGTGTGTTGACATCAACACACGGATAGACCCACATCACCATCGTGGGTCCAAATCAACCCAAAGATGGACCACGGTGCCATCGTGCATCCAGATTGAACCAAGGATGGATGCATGTCACCGCCGTGCATCCAAATCGACCTAATTGAGGAGCACTTTGCCTTGCATGGTTCTCACCGGGGTAACAAGCATGAAGCCTCCCATGGTGCTCACTAAGGTGGCGAGCACTTTTATTCCCACAGTGCTCACTTGAGTAGTCAGCATTTTTGCTCTACATGGTACTTGCATGGGGGTGAGCACTTTGCCTTCCATAGTGCTCTCCTTGTATATGAGCAGTTTGCCTCCGGTGGTGCTCGCCTAGGTGGCGAGCACTTTTAGTCTCCATGATACTCGCTTGGGAGGCAATCACTTTCCCTTTCCATGATGCATGCCCTTTGGTGAGCTTCATGCTCTTTCATGGTGCTCGCCGGGTTGACGGGCACTTTGCCTCCCATGGTTCTCACTTAGTTGGCATGCACTTTCCTTATCCACGAGTCGATGTAGTGAGGTTCATGTTCCTTCATGGTACCCGCCAAGGTGAGGAGTATTGTGCTTTATCCAGGGTACTCGTTGAGGTGGTAAGCATTTTGCTCTTGCAGTGCTTGCCTGGGTAGAGAGCACTTTTGCTCTCCATGTTGCTTGCCTCAGATCGAGTACATTCCCTCTCCACGAGCTGAAGTGGCAAGTTTCATGCTCCTTCATGGTGATCAATGAGGTGAGGAGCATTGTGCTTGATTTAGGGTGCTTCACAAGGTAACGTTTGCTTCCATGGTGCTCGCCTTTGTGGCGGGCACTTTTACTCTCTTGAAGGACTTGACAAAATGTTTAATTAAATGGATCCCATGTGATAAAACAAGTTTTGGTTCATGATTGTGAGTTTTACCATGAACAAATTTAATTGAAGCAACCTGAAAGAGTATATAATATCCTCCATAAAATTTCAGGTAATGATGTAAGCTAGTATCAACTCAGAAATAAATTGGTTGAGAGTTATATTGTAAAAAATGTCATTTATGAGGTTATAAGAAGAGAAAGGTGGTAGTTGATTGGAAGTGGTCCTTCTCTCTCTCTAGAGAACGAGTAAGGTTTGAGTACTCTTGTCTGTGCAAGGGTGCAAGTCTCTTCTTGTGAGAGTCCTGAGTTTTCTTTAGTGCAAGGTAATGGAGGAGGAGGATTTAACCAGGAAATGGGAGAACTTTAATCTGTCAACGGAGGAAAATGCAGTTTTCCTGGTCTCTCCTAATGAGGTGAAGGAAGGGGTATTACGTGGAAAGTTTTGCATAGTAGGGAGGGTGATGACTGAGAAGAATTTGAATAGTGAAGCATTCAAAGTGACCATGTCACAAATATGGAGATTGGAGGGATGGGTGAAATTTAAGGATTTGGGTGATTATCGGTTCTTCATTGAGTTTCAGTTCCGAGATGATAAGGATAGAATCCCCTTGGTGGGCGTCCGTGGTTTTTTGATAGGAACCTGGTTTCCTTTCAAGAACTTGATGAAACTATCCCACTAAATATGGTGCAATTCCAGTTTGAACCTTTTTGGGTTCAAATGCATGGACTACCATTGGCGGTTATGAATGCAGATTTTGGAGAGAAGTTGGCTGCATCAATTGGACATGTGCTCCGTGTTGAATCTGATTCAGATGGACTGGCATGGGGGAAGTGTGTGAGGGTACGTGTGGCAGTTGACATGAACAAACCCTTGTTACGTGGAAAATGGGTGCAGATAGAAAACAAGAAGTTCTGGGTCTCAATGAAGTATGAAAGATTGCAGTCCTTTTGTTTTCATTGTGGTATCTTGTCTCATAAAGCAAAAGTGTGTCAATCATAGAGAATGGCTTATCCTAACGATGATTCCAAGCCATTGTAGTTTGGTCCTTGGCTAAGGGCTCAACCGATGAACGCCAAGGTGTTCGAGGTAAGAAAATACGGTGGAGCTACTGGGGAACAACACCTCCCCAAGCGGCAGCAGACTAAGATCCCTGAAAGGTACCATCAGGAGGTGCATATCCCTGGAAAGGAGACTGGTCAGGAGCACGTCACAGTCCTACCAACTAAAGCAGATACTGAGATGAATAGTTCAAAAGGAAAGTCAGGTAGCTCGAAAGACGGTAATGGTTTTGAGGGGGTGGATACGACTGCTCCATTCGAGGAAGCTGTTTCAGTCTGTGAAATGCAAACAGATCTTTTTGTATCTGAGGTGGGTGCAGAGCAGGTTCCCCTTTTCCAAGGGGGACATGAATCTCGGTTTGCGGCGTTGGAAAGTATTACTAAAGTTGACTCCCCCCTTATAAGGAAGTCACTTCAAGAACAGAGTGTGCCTCCTGTCTTCAAGGTGGAAGATCTTAAAGCTAATGGGTCCCAATTGTGGCGGGCCAAGTGGAAAAGAAGGGCCAGGGAAGTCCAACAGAATGGGCCGAATGGTGTGGGTATGGTAACTCGAGGTAGAAGGAAAAGAGAAGTTTCTACTCAAGTGGAGAGTATTGAACCCGTTAAGAAAAAAAGAGCTGTTGATAATGTTGATGCTAACAGTTTCAATTCTGAGTTGGTGGAGGCTGCAATGCAGCTCCACCAACAACAATGATTGGCCTTAGCTGGAACTGTAGGGGGCTTGGGAACCCCCGTACAGTTAGAGAACTTCACTTGTTAGTGAAGACTAAGTGGCCCATGTTTATTTTCTTGATGGAAACAAAATGTGGAAGAAGGAGGGTGGAGGAAGTGAGGAATAAATTGGGGCTTGACTCCAGCTTTGTAGTTGACAGTAAAGGTTTTAGTGGCGGTCTTGCTTTCCTTTGGAATAGTTCTCTTGATTTCTCCCTTGAGTCCTTTTCTCAACACCATATTTCTATGAAGTTGTTTCATGCAGGTTCAGCAAAAGAGATCCTGTTTTCTGGTTTCTATGGGTCTCCAGTTACTGCTAACAGGCCAGACAGTTGGAAGCTACTGAGGTTGATGAGACCAACTACTGAGCAAGCATGGTTTTGTTTTGGAGACTTCAATGAAATCTTAAATCATCATGAGAAGTATGGGGCAGCCTGTCGACCTTATCATCAAATGGAATTGTTTCGAGAGACTATGGAATATTGTGGTTTAAATGACTTAGGTTTTGTTGGGCCTAAGTTTACCTGGAGTAACAATAGAGAGGGAGCTCAATTCACAAAGGAGAGACTTGACCGTGTATTTGGTAATCTCTTAGGAATTGAAGTCTTTAGTCACTGGAGTATTCTGACCCTTGCAGCCCAAACATCAGACCATAGCCCTATTGTGATGTCTCTTCAGGAAGGGGGGAGAGGCCTGCATAATGAGGGAAGAGGTAGGGAGAAACCATACAGATTTGAAGCCAGCTGGAACTTATATGAGGAGTGTCGTAGCCTTATCCAATCCAGTTGGTCAGCCCAGTCTTCTCAGCAAGGTAGTTCTTTAAGTGCAGTTACAAGAAACCTTAGCAAATGTAGGGACTCACTAATTGCTTGGAGTAGATCCTCCCTCCACAAGCAAAGGAAGCTCACACAGTCTAAGCTGAACCAGTTATCTTCTCTGCAACACTTGAATGAGGGATCAAATACCATGGAAATTAAGAACCTTCAGAAGGATATTGACAGATTATTAGAAGAGGAAAATCTCAAATGGCAGCAAAGTGCTAAACAGAGTTGGCTAAGAGATGGAGACAGGAATTCTAAGTTTTTCCATAAGTGTGCCAACCAAAGAAGGAAGACTAATGAAATTACTAAACTGGTTCTTGATGATGGCAGAATGATCAATGAATTGACAGGAATTGCTGAGGTGTTCTGTCAGCATTATATGAACATCTTCACTTCTTCGAATCCTACAGGCTTTGATGCATGTCTGAGTCATATACAGCCAAAAGTAACTGAGGTCATGAATAGCAATCTCTCGGCCCTTTTCACTCCTGAGGAAGTTAAGGTAGCTTTGTTTCAAATGAACCCTCTAGGCTCCCCCGGCCCTGATGGCTTTTCAGCAACCTTTTATCAATCC
Organism: Pterocarya stenoptera; assembly: GCA_003123785.1. Lineage (NCBI taxonomy): Eukaryota > Viridiplantae > Streptophyta > Magnoliopsida > Fagales > Juglandaceae > Pterocarya > Pterocarya stenoptera. The sequence goes on along the minus strand of QEOT01124144.1, from coordinate 102,297 downwards.
CACTGGGATGTGGTAGGGGGGATGTCACAAAGGCTGTACTAGAGGTTCTGAACCATGGAGGGGATCTTGGGCCCATCAATGACACTTTCATTGCTCTAATTCCCAAACTAAAATGCCCTCAATCTGTTTTGGATTATAGACCTATTTCTCTTTGCAATGTGCTGTATAAGATTGTATCAAAAGTGCTGTCCAACAGACTCAAGAGTACCCTTCCCCAGATCATATCACCTACTCAAAGTGCTTTTGTTCCTGGTAGGATGATTCTTGACAATGTCATTGTTGCCTTTGAGGCTTTGCATTCGATGTCTACTAGAGGGAAAGGGAAACAAGGTTACATGGCTGTCAAGTTGGATATGAGTAAGGCTTATGATAGGGTGGAATGGGTGTTTTTGGAGAAGGCTATGGTGAGGATGGGGTTCAACCCGAGATGGATCTCCCTGGTTATGAAGTGCTTATCTTCGGTATCTTATTCAATCCTTATAAATGGGGCTCCTCAAGCAAGTTTTGTTCCATCTAGAGGAATTAGACAGGGGGATCCTCTCTCCCCCTATCTGTTTATAATTATTTCCGAGGCACTTAGTAGTCTATTGAATCATGCTGAAGCTGTCAAAGATACTCATGGTTTTCCTATATGCAGAGGCAAACTTAGCATTAACCACCTTTTCTTTGCTGATGATAGTTTGCTCTTTTGTAGAGCTAATGCTATGGAGTGGATTGCTCTTAACAGGTTGCTACACATCTATGAAAGTGCATCGGGTCAGCAGCTCAATAAGTCCAAGACTTCAATCTTCTTTAGTGCCAACACAAGGAAAGCCACCAGAGACTATATTCTTAGTATAGCTGGAACTCGATCAACATCCAGCTTTGAAACCTATCTTGGTTTACCTGCTCTTATAGGTAGATCAAGGCATGCTGCGTTTAAAGGAGTCTTGGACAGGATACAGAGTAAAATCAGCAATTGGAAAACTAAGTTCCTATCACACGCAGGGAAGGACACCTTACTGAAAGCTGTCATCCAAGCCTTACCTGCTTACTGCATGGGGGTCTTCAAACTACCCAAATCTTTGCTTCAGGAAATCAATAGAGTAATGCAGCAATTTTGGTGGGGTCATATGGCTAATGAGAAGAAAGTGCATTGGGTTTCTTGGGGATAGATGGGGAAGGCAAAAGGGGCTGGTGGTCTGGGATTTAGAGACTTTGAGAGTTTCAATTTGGCTTTTTTGGCAAAGCAAGGTTGGAGACTTATTCAATTTCCTGACTCACTAGCTGCCAAGGTTCTCAAAGGAAAGTATTTTTCCAATACTGATTTCCTTAAAGCCAAAGTGGGAGCTAGGCCTTCCTTTATTTGGAGAAGTCTGTGTGCTGCGAGAGATCTAATTGAAAAGGGCTCAATTTGGAGGATAGGTGATGGTCAGGATACCAGGATTTGGAGCTGCAGGTGGCTACCTCGTCCCTCAAGCTATATGGTCCAAACTCCTGTCCAGGTGTTGTCAGCAGAGGCTCGGGTCTCTGAACTGATTTATTGAAGAGACTAAACAATGGAACCGAGGCCTAGTTGTCTCTGTTCTTGGAAATGAAGTTGCTGAAGTTGTTCATAAGATTCCCATTAGTGTTACTGGGGCTAGGGATAGACTCATATGGTTAGGGACAAAGGATGGTCAATTTACAGTTAAGAGCGCGTATCATAAGCAGAAGGAGCTGTGGGAAATGCATAAGGGCCAATCTTCAAATCACTCAAAGAAGGTCAAGGATTGGACATGGTTTTGGAAGTTTCAGATTCCAAATGTTACAAAATTCTTCATGTGGAGAGCTTGCCTTGAGTCTCTCCCTACTCGACTGAACCTATACAAGAGAAGAATCGTTGACTCCCCCCTATGCCCTATATGCTGTAGAGAAACTGAATCTACCACTCATGCCCTATGGAGCTGCTCTTCAGCCATGGATGTTTGGAGCCAAGGGCCAAAAATTTTCCAGAAAGGAGCTAACTCTGTAGGTGGCTTCAAAGAACTGGTGGAACAGCTCACCTCTGTTTCTGATCAAGCCTTGATGGAGTTATTTTCCTTGACAGCTAGAGGCATTTGGATGAGAAGAAACAAGCTGGTTTTTGAGGATTCCTTTATGCACCCCACACAAGTTGCAAGAAAGGCAGCAATGTCTCTGGCAGATTTTAAGGCAGCACAGTTTGATTCAAAAAAGATGGTTCAGCCATCACAAGTCCACCTATCTGATTGGGTTTCTCCTCCAGTGAACTTTATCAAGATTAACTGGGATGCAGCCTTGAGTGTTACCAAAAACAAACTGGGGATTGGCCTGGTGGCTCGTGATCATGAGGGCTCTATTTTGGCTACAAAAAAGCTGTCAAAATCTGGAGTAGTGGACCCTCTATTAGCTGAAGCTCTTGGTGGTCTTTATGCAGTTGGTATGGCAAAAGATATGGGGCTGCAATCTATTATTCTGGAAGGTGATTCTCAGACTGTTACTCAAAGCCTCCAGCAGTCTACCGATAGATGGGATAGTGTGGGTTTGGTCTTAAATGATATTAGATCTCTGTTGTTGAACTTTAAGGATTGGCGGGTGACTTTTGTTAGAAGGAGTGGCAATCAGGTTGCTCATTGTCTAGCAAAGGAATCCCTCGAGCTAGCTGAGGGCGTGTTGGAACTGGTCAATGGTCCAATTATGTAATCTGGTTTTTCATCCTTGTTTCGTTAAAATCAATGAAGTTTCTGTTTTATCAAAAAAAAAAAAAAAAGAAGAGAAAGGTGGAAAAGGTTGTTGTCCTTCTTTTACATCTTTTATGTCACTTTTTTTTCTCCTGTTACTTTAAGAGGTAACTACTTTGTTTTGAAAGCTTTCATATTTACAGTGAAAGGTTTGGACTATTTTATGCTATGGTAAGATAACTATGTTTCAATGGTTGCTAGTCGACTCGAAAAACCCAGACCCTCTCTCTCTAGAAAAACTCGTCTTTGACTCTAGCTAGAGGGGGTGGGAGCTTCGGCTCCCTTCCCCCTTCCTCCTCCCTCCCTCCTCCTCTTCGTAGTTGTGTTTGTATTTTTACTTTTGTGTTTTTCTGACTTTTCTAGGGAGAATCGCCGATCTAGGACTTCCCGGCGAGCACACGCTAGAACACGCCACGGCATGGTGTTGCCCAGCCGCCAATCTTCAAGTCCATGGAACGCGGCGTCAAACGGAGAGGCGAGTGGCTCGCACGCGTGGGTCCAAGTTCCCGGAGTCCTCTGGCACGTGGCAGTCAAGTGCCATCGGGGAGCCCTCAGACGTCACCACTAGCGGTGTTTCTGGAGTCTGCGAGTCCGATACCTCCAAGATCGTCCGCCGGTTTCCCATCAAGTTGGGTGCGTGGGCTACACGCGCCACAACAACCCCTTTTGTGCATTGTTTATGCAGTCTGCTGCTGTGTAGTGCACGTGCCACTGCAGTGTTTTTTGTAATCTTTTTTATTTGTAATTTTCTTTGTGTAATGTTGTTTTTAGGTTAATAAAAATACAAAAAAATGTCCTCCCTCTGCGTTGTCGGATGTCAGGGTTTGGTGTACCCTACCTTGCTTAGTCAGGGTATGGGGGCTCTGTAACCTCTGTAGTGTACAGAGGTGGTATTTCTCTAAGACTTAGGTTTTTAAAGATTTGCCGTTTGGACTAGATCATGTCAGACACGTATGTGTACTGGGAAGCTATTAACGATTGTAATTGACTTGTTTTCAAGTCATATTTGTATGTCCTATCTTAATGAAGGGTGATTATCCGCTTTTATAAAAAAAAAAAAAAAAAATGTTTGCTAGTCTATCATATTTTATCCTATATCCTAACCAAGGGAAACTGGGTACAGGTGTTGCACATGCCTTTCAACTAGTAGTATTACATGTTCGAGTTATATTTATAGTAAACTATAAAAACCTTTAAACATAGCATGAATAAGCTATACGTATTTTAGTTATTATATTTATCTGAATATAAGCAAGAGTACAATTAGTAATGTTATAACCAATTTTGTAGTGTTACACAATAATCTGCCCATAAAAATAGTTAACAATTCCCTGAGTATCACTCCTACATGCTATAGTTTTACTTGCATATAACAAAGGCTAAACATGTATAGTACATAACTAGATATATCGTATAACACAAACAACAAATAAGGTATATGATGAAGTTACAAAGACCAGAGAGAACAAGAAAGCCAAATCTAAAGTACAACATGCAGTAGAAGAGGAGTCCTAGTTGGTTTAAGTATGTAGAGTAGAGTCCTATATTGGTTTAAGTACCTAGAATTCAGTATGGTTTTTAGTTTAGTTGCCTATTCGAAATATGTTTCCCTTTTCAAGTCAAAGTAGAAGTCTAAGAGTCCTTTAGTATAGGAGTCCTTTAGGTGCAAGCTTCCTTACGTAGTAAAGTATTATAAATAAGGAAGAATCTTTAATTGAAGGCATTGAACTATTTAATAAAAATCTATATTTTTTCTCCAACCTTGAGTGGAGTTGTTGTGTGTGAGCTTTCTTCCTTTTGTTTGTTAGCTGGTGACCAACAAGGAGCCTATTGACTACCTGGAATTCAGCTTGCAGGAGATACGTAACAAGACAGGTGCTTGTTAGGAAGGAAAATGAAGTGTAGAAGAAGATCATAAGTGATGTGGAAGATTAGAGGAAGTGTTGTTGAGAAGGAGAAGTACAGAAGAAAAGTGTTGGAATCCTCTTATATACGTTGTTGTAATGAAGAAGATGAGGGAAATGGGAATTGTTGCATGCTACTGTGTAATGGTATTGTGATTGCTGTTGCAATAAGGAATATCGTGGAGATGGATTACTACGGTTGCAGAGATGAAACAGAGGGCACACAAAGTGTTTGATAATTTGCTAAAGAGACTTGTATTACTACAAGAGTGCTTTAAGGGCTCCCAAACCTCATTACAAAAGTTCTTCAACAAATTTCCAAATACCATCACAATGCACTGCCTTCCTTACTAAAGGACGTTGCCTCTAACATAATCGAGACTAAACTAATTTGACCTTGACAGCATGAAGAAAAACACCAGACAAACAAACGCACCATTTGGAATCAATCCAAACATTGCGTTTTATAGACTCAATAACAAGATAAGTAAAAATGGTGTGCAGCACCCAAATGCAGAGTAAATGAAATCCATAAAGATCCAGCCAAACAATGTGTCTTGATCCTTCAAATCCTTGGCTTCCACGACATCATTCCAGCCTTATTTGAACTGCTTCAAGCCTTTCCTTCTTCACTTCTACAAATCACACAAAACACTTTGACTTCAGTTCCTGTCTTTTCCCTCAGTGCCCGACAGAACCTAACATCCCCCTCCTTTTCAAAAAACCTTGCCCACAAGGTGTGGGTATAGGCCTCGAAACTTCAACAAAAATTCCCAAGTACTTTCTTCTATAGGTAACCCATTCCATTTAACTAGCACCTCTGTAACCGCACTGTCTCCGTGCCTCCTCATCCTTCTCTCTAAAATTTTCTCAGGCTTTGGTTGTATTTCCCCTGAAGAATCAGTGGGAGGAAGATCCTGAAGTATGGGAACCTGTGATCCCAACTTTCTCATCAAACAAGAAACATGAAATGTGGGGTGAATCTTGGAATATTCTAGGAGTTCCAGTCTATAGGCCACGGATCCGACCCTATCTTCCACCTGGAAACCTTTAAGGCTCATAGGACCCTTCCCAGGTTCCTTGCGGAGATTGCCTACAGAGCCTTCCCGCTGACCTTGAAGGGAGCTGTGAAGGGATGGTTTAGGTCGCTGGCACCTAGCTCGATTGATAGCTTCAGAGAGCTAGCCCACTTGTTCTTCACATAGTTCATGGCGAGTAGAAGGAGGAGATGCCAGGCCGCTTACCTCCTAACTGTCAAGTAGAATCCTGAAGGCATTCTTGGCCCAGTTCAACAAAGAGTGTATGACGACGGACGACCAGGATGAGAAGATCACGCTAGTGGCACTTCTGGGAGGCATATGGCCTTGAAACCCATTCATGGTGGAACTAGCGAGAAAATCTCCCACTACACTGCAGGAGTTCATGGAGAAAGCCTATGACTTCATCAATGTTGAAGACACACTCCTGGCCTTGATTGCCCGAGGAAATCTGAGTTGGAACAAGTTGACAGGAAGTCTAACGCATCGAGACAGGCCAAAGCCCCAGCAAAGGATAAAGAAGGCAATAGAGTGGGAGAAGAAATGAAATCTGCCCCCTCAAGAGGCCTAGGTGCCCGACACGCATGAGTCAGTTTGGTCGTGCAAAAAGGAGACAGACCGAGCACCCAAGAAACTGACAACCGTGACAGAAGAGGTCGCAATTATTGCACCTACCTCGGCATCGACACTCATAACATCGAGGACTGCTACACCCTCAAAAGGAGAAAGGAAGAGTAAGAACACCTCGCTACCTAACGTTGTACCGACCAGAGGAGGGAAAAAGAACAGAGCCGGGGAAGGCTTGAGAGGCTGAGAAGGAGCGAAAGCCCCAGAAGAAGGCAGATGGAGCAAGAGCTTGCGTGGAACCTCCCTCAGACCCCAGCCCATCGAAACAGCCCCTTGGGTGAGATTAGAACCATCACTGGAGGGTTCACCGACAGCGGTCCCATCTCTTATGACAGGAAAACACAGGCGAGGAAGGCGCAATATGAAGAAGTATATATGGCCAACCACCGCCTGTCCAAGCAAAGAAGGAACACCAACACACCAGTCATCTCCTTTGTGGAAGGTGAAGAAGAGGGAGTCTTTTACCCCCACGACGCTGCCCTAGTGGTATTATGCTCGTTGCCAACTTCACAACTAGAAGGATCCTCATCGACAACGGCAGCTTTGTAGACATCTTCTTTTAGGATGCCTTTACCCATGCTGTTGAAGGGGTTCTCAAGAGACATGGTTCAGTAGGTGGGAACCATAACCTTGTTAGTCTTGGCTGGCAGGGCCTCTCACACGGCCACGACGATGGTCGACTTCTTAGTAATGAAGGCCCCATCGTCATACAATGCCATATTGGGGCGACCAACCTTAATAGCCAGCAGTGACTTCGACTTACCACCTAAAGCTAAAGTTCCCGACGATTGCTGGTGTGGGGGAAGCTCGAGGCTAACAAGTGCTAGCATGAGAATGCTATGGGAAGGAATTGAAATCGAGGGCGAGGGAGGTCCACACAATCGAAAGCCTGGGTAACAACACCAAACCAGCACCCACACCCGAGTTCACCACTAAAGAAGAAGAGTTCAGGGACGAGCAGGCCCTCAGACAGGTAGAGTCAGACGAGCCATTGGAGTTAGCTTCCCTAGACTCCAATTGCCATGAGAACACAGTTAGAATAGGCAGCAGAATGGGGCCCGACATGAGGTAGGCCATGAAGCAGATCATGACCGAGCACTGAGATGTATTTGCTTGGGGCCACAAGGACATGCCTAGGATTGATCACGCCATAATCGAGCACCACCTCTGCGTACACCTCGAGGCTAAGCAAGTTAGATAGAAGCGCCAAACCTTCAGTGCCGAGAAATGCACTGCCATCTCTGAAGAAGTAGACCGTCTCCTAGTAGCTAGGTTTATTCGAGAAGCACACTACCCAGATTAGTTGTCCAACATTGTATTGGTGAAGAAGTCCAATGGTAAATGGAGAATGTGCGTCGACTTCACCGACCTGAAAAAAGTATTATCAAAGGATAGCTTCCCACTACCACGGATCGACTTGATAATAGACTCCACTGCTGGCTATCGCATGATGAGTTTCATGGGTGCTTACTCAGGGTATAGCCAGATCCGCATGAACCTCAACGATAAGGAGAAGACATCATTCATTATGTACAAAAAGCTATACTGCTATACAGCTATGCCTTTTGGACTTAATAATGCTGGAGCCACCTACTAGAGGCTGGTTAACCGCATGTTCAAGGAGCAAATAGGGCATAATATGGAGGTCTATGTGGATGACTTGCTTGTTACGAGTAGAACCCTTGAGCAGCACTTAGTCAAATTACACGAGGCCTTCATGGTGTTGCGAAGTTACCAGATGAAGCTTAATCTGACTAAGTGTGCTTTTGGTGTCAAGGACAGGAAGTGTCTAGGTTTCATGGTCTCGGAGAGAGGAATAGAGGCAAAACTTAAAAAGGTGGAGGTCATCCTAAACTTGGCCCTATCTCGAAACATAAACGAAGTACAGAGGCTGTCTAGGCGAATGCTAGCCCTCAACCAGTACATTTTTCGATCAAAGGACAAATGCCTGTCGTTCTTCAAGGTGTTGCGGAAGGCTCAGACTTGGGACAACGAGTGCGACCAGGCATTCAAGAATCTCAAGCAGTATCTCGCCAGCCCCCCATTCTCAACAGAGCCGAACCAGGAGAAGCCTTGAGTCTGTATCTGTCTGTCTCTCCACGCACGACCTCCACGAACTTTGTACGGGACCTAAAGGGTTCCCAAAAACTGGTGTACTACACTAGCTAGGCCTTCCGAGGAGTAAAGGCGAGATATTCCTGAATGCACTAGTTAGCCCTCGCCCTGGTAATGACAACGAGGCGACTGAGGCCATACTTCCAAGGCCACTGGATCTGAATCTTGAAGGAAGCCCCCTGAAGAAGATCATACATCAGCCATATGTCTTATACTGACTAATGAAATGTGTGATTGAGCTGAGCGAGTTTGACATCAAATACCTCCCCTGTGCCGTGAAAGGACAAGTATTAGCAGACTTTGTCTAGTAATTCATGGACTTCCGGGAAGAGGTCCAAGATGCACCTCCGATGAAGCCCTAACAGGTCTTCGTTGATAGCCCATCCTGGAAAGGAACATAACTATGCGATCAGACTAGCATTCAAAACCACCATTAACGAGGCGGAGTATGAAACATTGTTGGTTGGATTAACAATCACTCAGTTACTAGGCGCTGATGAAGTAGAAGTAAAAGCCAACTCCCAAGTGGTTGTTAAGCAGGTCCAGGGAGAGTTCACCTTGAAAAGCGAGAAATTAAAGAAATATTTGCTGATGGTGTGGGGAAAAAGTGAGCACTTCTGCTACTTCCGGATCCAGCAAGTACCGAGGGGAGAGGTCCAAAAGGCCGATAAGCTAGCGTGAGCCACGTTTGGATAATAATATGCCTTTCTGCTAGAACAAACGGTAATTAGAATGATCGACATGCCCGTAGTAGGGGTCGAAATCTTGGAAATTAGACCGGGGGCTCCAGAATGGGCGATAGAGATAATCAAGTATTTGGATGCAAACAAGCTCCTAGATGAGAAGTGGAATGCGTGGCAGGTCAAAATCGGGCAACGCGCTTCACCTTGGTAGAAGGGGTCATGTACAAATAGGGCTACTCCATGCCCCTCCTGAGGTGTGTTTCGTTCGAAGAAGCGCGGTACATACTGGCAGATATATACGAAGGGGTGTGCAGGAACCATTCTGGTGGGAAGGTGTTAGTAGGAAAAGTGATGAGGGCATAATACTATTGGCCACACACTCTCAAGGATGCAGAAGAATTCGTTAGAAAATGCTTTAAGTGTCAAGTGTTCACCCTGATACCTCAATGCCCGCTGGAGGAGCTGATATAAATCATGACGCCCTGGACGTTTGCACGGTAAGGAATCAACCTGGTCGGACCCTTACCATTGAGTAAGGAAGGAGTAAGACTAGTGGTCGTCATTGTGTACTACACTAAATGGGTGGAGGCCGAAGCCCTAGCAACAATAACAGCCAACATCATCACTCGATTCCTGTGGAAGATAGTGGTGTGTAGATTTGGTATCTCTTGTTACATCATCTCGAACAGTGGGTGACAGTTTGACTCAAACCACTACCACGACTAGTGCAGAGACTTGGGAATCAAGTTCAAGTACTCATCTCCGAGACATCCTCATCTAACAGACAACTTGGAGTGACTAATACGACACTGCTCAAGATATTCAAGAAGAAGTTCGCTGACAAGAAAAGGGCTTGGGCAGAGGAGCTTTATGGTTTCTTGTGGGCCTACTGGACCACAGTCAGGACACAAACAAGGGAGACCCCTTTCGCCCTCACTTACGAGGGTGACGCAGTGGTGCCTGTGGAAGTAAGAATGCCAACTCATAGGGTTCAGCACTTCGACCAAACCTTGAAAGACGAAAAGTTGGAAGAGCAGCTCGACCTGCTAAAGGAGAAGAGGCAAGAGGCCGAGATGAGGATGACAATCGAGAAAAGAAGGGTCGTGCATTACTTCAATAGGAGAGTTCGACCAAGATCCTTCAAGGTGGGCGACCTGGTATTGAGGCAAACAGGGACAACTACCCAGGAAATGGGAAAGTTGGGCCACGATGTGAAGGCATACATGCCTTCATGGACAACAATCGGCCGGGATCTTACCGACTCCTAGACTCACAAGGAAAGGAATTCATGCACCCATGGAATGCAGAACATTTATGGAGATATTTCAGTTAAGTATTTGAGATATGTATATACAACCTCCAAAGATTATTAATAAAACTGTCTTCTCTTTAGAACTATGTGTTTAACTTTGCAGAAAAACACTTTGCAAAACCAAGCCATTGAGAGTCAATAGGCGGGTCTAGTCACTCGATTGCTCGACCTTCCTCACGACGAATCCATGATGGGAAAGGTTAAGGACCACCCGACCCCGCTAATTTCTTGTTGAGAGTCAACAAGCGGGTCCAGTCTACTAGACAACCCAACCTCCCTAAAGGTGAATCCACAGCGAGAAAGGTCAAGGACCGCCAGACCTCACTAATTTCTCGTTTCGAGTCAACAAAAGGGTCTAGTCACTTGATAGCCAGATCTCCCTCAAGGAAAATCCACGAAGGGAAAGGTCAAGGACTCCCCGACCTCATTAATTTCTCTTTGAGGATTAAGAGGTGGGACGAGTCACTAGACTGCCTGATCTCCTTTATGGCAAATTCATAGTGGGAAAGGCCAAGGATCGCCCGACCTCACTCATTTCTCGAAAAGGATTAAGAGGCGGGACAAGTCATCAGATTGCTCGACCTCCCACATGAAAAATCCATGGCAGGAAAGGTTAAGGACCGCCTAACCTCACTAATTTCACGTTGAGGATTGAGAGGCGGGACAAGTCATCAAACTGCCATACCTCCCTCACAGTGAGAAAAGGTCAAAGACCGCTCGACCTTACTCATTTCTCGTAGATGATTAAAAGGGGGGATAAGTCATCAGACTGTTTGACCTCCCTCACAGCAAATCCGTGGCGGGAAAAGGTCAAGGATCGCCCAACCTCCCTCACTCATTTCTCGCAAAGGATTAATAGGCAAGACAAGTCATCAGAATGCTCGACCTTCCTTAAGGCGAACCCAAAAGCGAGAAAGGTCAAAAACCGCTATACCTCACTAATTCCTTGCCAAGGCCCAACGGACGGGGGTGAATCTTTTGATCACCCTACCACATTAACTTCTCGTGGGGACCCGACCTTTCTCACACGTAAGTATGAAATAAACAAAGGAAGCAACCTCAAAAGGAGACAAGACAAAGGTCGAGTAAGGAGTATGAATCTACACGTGAACAAAAAGGGGAAAGAAAGAGAAGAAGGACAACTCGCGAGTGTGAAGCAGACATCAATATATATATTGCACAACATAAGTATACATGTACAATGAAAGAATGTCTTTACATCTTTCCTTTACAAGAAAAAAAAGAGAGGAAGAAGCAAAAGTACAACATCAAGGAGAGGTCTTGTCAGGGAAGGTGTCTGGCATCAGATCCTTGCCTATGAAGTTGTTGTGTCGCAGTGCCACCAGGTATGGTTGAAGAGATCTCAGGTTGAGGAATCTTAGATTTTGTTGTGGGTTCTCCAGCAAATGGTCCCGCAACCATTCTAGACCCTCATTGTAGTCTTAGGCCCATGCTCGGTTACAAAAGAGCTTTGTCGCCGAAACTTGCTTTGACAGCCGAGGAACTTTGTCCTGGATGTTGGCCAAATCGGACTTCAGGTCCTCTGACCAAATCGTGGGAGGCCAACTCACCTTTTGAGGCAGCCAACTTAGCCTCCAACTGCTCCACTCACAACTTCTGTGTATGTGTCATCCTAGGCAGTGGCCACCTCAACTTTCAGATCCTTCACCTGTTTGGTTCGAGATTCAAGGAGGGATGCCTTGTTCTTCCAAGACTTAAAAAGATTCGTGTAAGTCTCGTGAAGCCAGTTATATGACCGTGCATTAGAATTGTGCCGCTTCAGCAGCCTTGAACTCTTATCCCAGAGCTCACTGCACGACTTCTGCAGCTGATCCACCTCCTTCGTTCGACGGTCCAGCTGGCTGTGTTAGTTGTCTTGCTACTCCTCGTTAAGCTTAGCCCTGAGGTGGTACTGGCCAGCCTCTTCCGGCAACTTGGCAGGTCTGCCTGAAGATTGACCATCATCTCCTATAAGGGTGGGCAGCAGGGCCCCGCCCCGATCCACCCGGAGGCGGAGGGTGAATTGAGTCCAACCTTGGCCTCCTATATAATGGTTGGCCTAGGAGGTCAAGACAATCTAAAATATAACTCTAATGAGTTTATATTTTTTTTAAATGTATAAATTTCAATTTGTACCTTAAATTATATTATAATTTGGGTCTAAAAAATATTTTTAGACTAAAAATATTAGTCTAAAAATATTTTTAGAAAATGGGTTGAGCGGGGGGTGGGGCGGGGTGTAGTTTCAACCCCACCCCTTGGTAGCGGGGCAGGGGGCCCCGCCCACGCCTCCCGGGGGCAGGGCATGAAACCCGGCCACCCATATGGTGCAGGGCGGGGGGTGGGGAGGGGGTGCCCCAGCCATGCACCATGCGGGTAGCACCCCTACTCTCTTGGCAGCAACCCGAGTCCAACTTGTTCGCCTGTTGAGCTTACTGCCAAATTAGGTTGCCCAAGGCACGAAGTCCCCATAATTCTTTGTCCAAGGACCTCCGGTCGTCCATGATGAGAGTCACTAGTTGGTCCACCCCTTGGTAAGGAAAACAAGCTGAGTTAAAAAAAAAAAGTGAAAGAAGGGAAAGAGATAAGAGAGGAAGGACACAACAAGCACTACCTCGGAGAAGAAAGCCTTGAGCTTGTCAGCCATCTTCCAGGTAGATTAGGCACGAGCCCTATGAAAACCCGACTCGGACCACAAAGCCTTAGTTCCGCCAGCCTCGTTGCTAAGAGGGCGATATGGCTTCCCGAGATGGGGAGCTACCAAGTCTCTTAGGCAGAGGCCCAAGAGAGGCCTTAGTGCTACCTGTGGCATCATCTCCCAGTGGCCACTCAGGCATCCTGACAGGTTCTACATGGCCCTCCTTCACAGCATCATCGTCACTAAGGTTCAACCTAGTTGCAGGTTCCAGTAGGACTGTGACACCCTCCATGTCTCTTTTGGTCCCAGACCCCGAAGGAGCCTTCTGTTCACCTATGGCGTTGTCTATTGGCCCTATCCCAGATAAGAACCCCAAGTCCTCACCCTCTGGATAGCTCAACGTCTAAACTAACGTCGACCACAGACTTTAGCCCATCCCTAACTTGGCCCTCCACCTCTGTCTTGGGCAAAACCAAAGGCACCTCACTGACTTCTGGGATCGTCACCTCGATAGATGACTCCAATGCCGAGCTTGCTCCCACTCCCACCAACAAACTGGTAGGGGCCCCAACTTCGACCAGGGTAGCCACCCCTAAGGGTACTTTCGACGACACGACTTCATGCTCGAGGGACTCGTAGAAAGGAGACTCCGAGATAGAAACCTTTCCTCACTAAGATCGAGGACAAGGGGATGCCCAACAGACTCGCCCGAGTGAGGAGAGACGACACCCTCGCCTTCACCTGTGGGTGCTTGCTCCCTAGAGACAGGAGACTCTATGCCTTTATCGATGCGTTCGCCGACCTCAAAGGAGGGGATCATCTCCAAGTCGACCTTTGGTGGTGGCACAAAGACCAGAGATTCCCTGGGAGAAGGCTCCAAAAAGGTCAAGAGGAATATCATCTCGAGTTTTTCCTCTCCCTGAGTAAGGATCTCGGTCCTTCCCGCATTGCCGATCCGAGTAGGAGATGACACTGTCTGAGGAGCAAGAGAGGGGGCAACGACATGGGGGACTTCAGCTGTGCCAAGCGTGACTCGAACCCTTGGGGTATCCCTATAGAGCCCGCGTTTCCCAGCCAAGTGGTGGGGTGGAGAGAGAAGTCCCCACTAAGATAGGAGATGGTCTCGGCCGAGGAACAACAAATGTAGTGCTAGAAGGGCCCGAAACATGTCGCCCACCCCAAGAGGACTATCCGGGGGGAGGTGGTGGAGCTCAGTCAAAACTGTTGTTGTAGGACTCCTCAACCCAAGCCTTTTTCCCCTTCCCCTCCAACTGCGGGCTAGAGGGCCTCCTACTGTCCCGACATACTGGGGACCTCGAAACGAGTGCAAGCCGAGGGGACCAGATATCGACCTATGTTGGCGTCGGTGTAAACCTCTTGCTAATGCAACTTCACCCAGGCTAGAATAGTCCTTAATCAAGCCTCCTCCTCTTTAGTCGGGGCTGGCCTGACCTCCTTGTCTTCAAGCATGACCCATAAAACGGCATAGACAGGGAATTCCTGTTGACCAATTTTCAAGATAAGAAACTCTTATCCCCTGCCAGACACAAAAAGAACCGCCGAGTCCAGTCCTTGATACGGGAAAACCGAGATTCCAAGCAGGCAACCATCTGCACCTAACTGGATGTCGCTGCATAGATTCTCATCAAACCTCAACAAGCTGTGGGTGAGGAAGAACTCCCTAGCAGTAAGGTTGGGTAGTCTGTCTTCGTGTCCTCCAACACTTTGCGCCAGACAACGCAGAAGCACACAATGATCCTCCACGAGTTAGGGTGGAGTTGTGAGGGGCCCAAGCAGAGGTAGTCAAGTACATCTTAATCGGCTGGTAGAAGGGAAGCCGCAGCCCATTTGAGAACATCAACAGGAATAACGCCACCTGTGTGGCATAACCATCAGAATCCACGGCCCCCTGACGAGCCACCGGGATCTCTAACACAATAGAGTCTGGCAACCTATTCTAGGATCTTAGCCACTTCAGGTTGGCGGAAGTTACAACCGAGTCCTAGTTATGCCCCTCAAAGTACTACGAGGCAGCACATACATCTAGAAGGTCCAAACCCGTTGGGGTCTTGGAAGAGTCCGCTGGATGGGAATAACGTGCACCTCGAGAAGAAAGGCAAGAAGCACTCTTGGGAGCCATGGAAAGAAAGAGAAGAATTGGTTAAAAGGAAGCTGAGGAGGGAAAGAGAAGAATAAAGCAAGAAGGCAAGCAGCAAACTGGGAATTCAAAATTTTGAGAGGGAATGAAAGCAAAAGGACCAAGAGTGGAAGGAGTTTAGGAATAAATAGACGTCTGCGCCATATGGGCTTCCCCAAACTGTAAACTAACACAAGTTGTAGGAGGAGGGGTGACAAGGTGCGGATCTTGCTATTTGCATTGCAAGAAACGACGTGGGAAGTCAGACGGGCACACTCGAGAGCACGTCAGTCAGATGTTTATGTGCCGTCGATACACCCTAGAAAATGGAAAAATTCCTACTGTACACGTATGGTAAGAATTAGTGAGGTAACTGGAGGGGATATTCTTATCGCCCATTGGGTTGGACCCCACCTAGCTACTAAAGCCCATCCTGGCTCAAGTCGCATCCCTCCAATGTGCCTAATGACCATCAACATAGCCGGCCCATGAGCTGCAAAAGACCCATCAGCCTATGAACACCTAAGCCAATAGGCTCATGCTAACGTTGGTAGATAAGACCCATCCTCTCTGACTCTTCTCTGTAAGAACACCTCGTATTTAAGGATCATATTCTGTAAATTGACGAGAATCTCAGACAATACCCCTACCTTTGATGGAGTGCATGAGAAGTGACCATTCCATCCACCTGCTGTCAAAGCACAACACAGGATGCCACACTGCATTAAAGATTACGGGCTGGTGCTTGTGCTCGAGATACTAACCCCTAACACAAAGTACGGGATGTCTCTCCGATATCTAGTATAAAAGCTAGACACCAGGTGATGAGGATCTCTCTGAGATTCTTGGGAGAAAATACTCTAAGAAGAAAATACTAACTTTGACATCGAAGGTTCCCCTAAACAACCTCAAGCCAGTGTGCGAGGTTGTGCACCGGCCCTACGTCCCGCTGTAGTAAGGGTAGCTGCTGATAGTATTCTGGCATACTATGGTGGACCATGCTTGAGTCTGTGGCTTGCCCATCTATCCTGAAACTACATTAGTACCATACATCTGAATAACCATCTGATTAAATTGATCTGATCTTATTTTGCACTTGAACTTAAGATAGCTTACGTTTGTTATGTGACATGAAATGCATGATATACTTTTTTTTTTTTTTTTTTTTTTTTTTAAAGAAGAGAGGAAAGTCACCTATCCATGAGTGACCATCTTCCAATTTTATTAAAAATCCTCACTTATGGCGGAGGAATACCATGGCAACAAACCGGACACTTAGGATTTACAATATTCAATAAAACCATCCCAAATATCCAACCGAAATAAACTGAACAAAACCAAATCAAAACCAATAAAACAATTCTAAACAGACCTAAAACAATACCAAACCAACAGGCGTAAAAACAAAACATATTAACACCGTAAGGATGGAAGACCAATCTTGTCAAGGCGAACCATTCCCCTCACAACCTGTGGCAAACCAACAGAGCCATATGATCTATTGATCCCAGATTCACCTTGGCGAGCAAAGAAGTCAACAACTTGATTGCTCTTCGGAAAATGTGAGAAATTAAGTAGCTCATGCCCTCCAGATAGTCTAACAGCTCCTCCCAATAGTCCCAAAGATACCACAACTTACATTCCTTCGAGTTCACCCAGTGCACAAGTAAAGATGAATCACATTCGATTTCCACATAGTAAAAGCCAAACTCTTTACAGACTGCCAGTGCTCTAGAAAGGGCCCTTAGTTCAACTGCATTATTAGTACCAAACCCCAGATGTTTCGAAAAAGCAGCCCTAACATTTCCAAGATGATCCCTAATCACCCCACCTCCTCCACTGGACCCTGGATTACCCCTACAGCTCCCATCAACGTTTAATTTCACCCAACCTTCCACTAGTTTATGCCATACCACCACACGAGGACACCTAACAAAAACCTGACTAATAGGAATGTTAATAGCACTAAGGATCTCACAATCAGTTGGCGAAAGTCTCCTATACGTAGAGATATTCTATAAAATGCGACGCAGCCAAGCTTTCACCGCAAGCCAAATGCATTCTGCCGATTCCACAATCGATTCCATTCTAGCCTTACACCTGCGGACCCAAAGCCTTCAAGTAATCAGGCAAGGAAGTAGGCCAACTAAAACACCACGTTGTGGGAGCGCCGAGCACAAGTGAACCAAGCACAGATGCGTGATCTCCAATACGTAGTGTCCATGCATCGAACACCTAAAGCCACTGATGCCTTACGCCAAATTGCCATAGCAATATCACCAGAGCAAAGAATGTGATCCAAAGTCTCAGAACACCCTATTGAGCAACAATCACACTGGGATGCAATGGAAATACCCATGGACATTATACGAGCATCCATTGGGAGGCACTGGAACCATGCCTTCCACACATAAACCGACACTTTCCTGGGAAGAAGTTTATGCCAGAGCCATTCCGTCCAAGGGATTTCCAAACCACGAACCCCTATGATATCCCAAGCTGAAGACGTGGAAAACTTACCATCCTGACTTGGCTACCAAACATATACATCCGGCCCCTCCTTACCTACCCTAACTGATCGAGTCACCTCAAGAGCTCAAGCATCTCCAATCAAGTTCGCTAAAGTGTGTTCATCCCACGTATTGTCTACCCATAGGTCCCTGATTTGAAGCTTAGGATTAGCAATGTTTTGGGCAGAGACAGTAAGTGGCCCACTTGACAGCCAACGTTCATGCCAAAAAGATATTTTACCTTCCTTAACCCTCACCTTCGCATGATCATAAGTCTCTGGAAACACCTGCATAATAGATTCTAAAACCGTGAGCCATTTGCACGTGAAGACGTCGTACCAATGTGCCCCTCTTTTAAGTATTTTGCTCGAAAAAACTGGGTCCACAGATTATTTAGCGATAGCAATCTTCACGCAAATTTCATATGCAATGAACGCTGCACTTCCATAAAATCTCAAAGACCAAGCCCTTTTTCCTTAATTGGCTTACAAATTACAGACACGACCTCCACTTTTTCTTGGGTTTGCCATTATACTCACCCCAAAAGAAGGTCGATAGAATAAAATTAAGCTTTAGTATAACAACCTTGGGTACATTCAGAATCGCCAAAAGATGGGTTGCCATGCACGACAGAACATGCTTGATCAACGTAAGTCGACCACCTTGAGACAACATTTTAAGCTTCCACCCCGCAACCTTATTATGAATTTTAGTCACCAGAGGCTCTAAATCTCTTGTCGTAAGATGCCTCGTCATTAATGGCACACCTAAATAAGTAGTCGGAAAAACACCCTCCACAAAACCTGTTAGTCTCAAAAGGCTGCATTTCCTTGAATAATTAATTTTCTTAGATAAAAAAAGAGCAAATTTATCCTTATTAATTAACTGACCAGACCAAAGAGCATAAGTATCCAACGACTGTAGGAGCATTTTAATGGACCTCTTTTCCCCATTTGCAAAAATAAGGAGGTCATCAGCATAAAGGAGATGAGACATCAAAGGCCCCCCTATAGGATGAAAATATGAGCCAATTCTACCATCCTTAAAATTCTGGCGCAAAAGACGCGAAAGAATTGCCTGCATAATAATAAACAGATAAGAGGAAAGAGGATCCCCTTGACGTAGTCCACGGGAAGGCTTAAAAAAACCTTTATACGTTCCATTCATCATGATCGAATACCAAGGTGACCCTACACAGGCCTCCACTAATCCACAAAAACGATCCGAGAAGCCAAACCCTTTCAAGACCGCATATAAAAAAGACCAATCAACTCTATCGTCAGCTTTAGCCATCAATCTTAAGCATTACATTACCACCATTTGTAGTGCGATGGAGGTAGTGAACATTTCTCGTGCTAACGTGATATTCTCAAATATATTGCGTCTCGGGACAAAAGCACCTTGCTCCCATGATATCATCCGTGGGAGGAATTTAGCCAATCGGTTGACAAGGATCTTAGAAAAACTTTTATAGGCAACACTACACAGGCTAATCGGCCTGAACTTGTCAAAATTCTGAGGATCCTGAACCTTAGGAATGAGAACAATATACAAAGCTGAATAAAATCTAGACAATGAATTACCATAAAAAAAATTGCGTGCAGCTTCAATCACATCCTCTTTCACGATCTCCCAACACTCTAGGTAGAAGCCAGAACCAAACCCATCTGGCCTGAGACTACTATGTTTAGGAATGGAAGATAACACCTTCCATACCTCTTCTTCCGTAGGCGCTTGTGAAAGCACAAAATTTTCTTCATCATTTGCCATCGAAGATATAAGGGTATTAAAATCAGGCTGCACGGAAGGGCCCTCTCCCGTAAGGAAATTATTAAAATAGTTCACAGCCTCATTATGAACCATTTTAGGAGAATCCAAAACGGCCCCATTTGGAAGTGTCATTTTAAAAATGGTCGACCCTTTCCGGCGCTGATTTACAAAAGCATGATAAAACTTAGTATTACAATTACCTTCCTCAAGCCATTTCTGTTTTGCCTACTGGGCCAACCTAATCTCTTCCCTACTCTCCCAAACCTCCAATTCCGCTTTGGTCTGTAAATACTCATGCTCCAATTTAGAATGAAAACCTTCTTGAAGTTTGACCTCAAGAAATTCCTACTGCTCCTCTAAAAATTTAATAGCTTCATCCACATGGTTAAAAACCTCTTTATTATCTCATTTTAAGCTTCTTAAGTTTTGCAGCCAACCGAATTAAGCATGTACCATGTACTTCTTCTCTCCAAACATCCTCCACACACTTTTTAAAATTCTCATGTGTACACCACATATTTTGAAAAAAAATGGGGATGGGCCATAAGAAGAAACTTCATTATCAAATTTAATCAACATAGGACAATGATCAGAGGACTTACGTTTGAGATAATCAAGATGGACTCTTGGGAAATTTTGGAGTAAGGCCATTACACCAAGACATTCTACATCCACTGAACTGCATATCCACCAGCCCACAATGATGAATGCATGAATTAAAATCTGCCATGGCCGTTAAAGACCTTGGGTTACCTCCAACCCACTCATCATCTGCTCGTATAGAATTAAAGTCCCCCACCACAAGCAAAGGAAACTCATCCATTTGAACAGCCTCAAGATCTTGCGAGAGTTCTCGTCTGTCCACTAAATTGCATTTAGCATAGACAAGAGACATATAGAGTCGCTTATCATCCTTCAAAAATAACCCATGAATAAATTGATTAGACATAGCTTGCATTTCAAAAGTTAAATCTGCATTCCAAAACACCAAGAGTTTACCCCCCATAGCCTCATTAGAACAAAAAAAAGGATAGCCAAGAACTCTCGCCCAGACTGCCATATCAATTTCTCCAAAAAAAGGTTCCGCAATAACCAAAACAGGAGGACTGAAAACTTGCAGCAACTGTTTAATTCTTTTTTTAGACATACCTAAACCATGCACATTCCACACTAGTATGTTTGTAATCATAAATTTAGTTTTTCCCGATGAGAACGAACCCTTTGAGATTGACGCACATTCCACACTAGTATGGAGAATCATAAATTTTATTCTCCATATCCAATATATCAGTCACCACATCCTAATGCCCCTCATCTACTTGTCGATCAACCGAGAGAAGTTCCTGAATGGCCATTTCCTGATCCTGGTGACCCTCACCTTCTACGTCCTGGTGTCCCTCAACAATCATTCGATCAAAAGAAAAAATTTCCTGCGTGCCAATATCCCCTTCAATCTCCAAGGTTCTCCCTACAGGCATAATTCAATCCTGCACACCAGACTCTCTCTGCAAGCTAGGAGATACCTCTTGTGCCTCAGTCCGCTCCTCCTCAAACTGCACTGGTTCATCCCCAAGATCCTCATTTTCTTTTCCAGTCAAGAAAACCTCTGCAGCAATACTCTTCTCACCCAACCCCCCGCAACACCTTCCTCACTAGAGTTTGCTACCTTTGCTTTGCCAAGAACCTCAACAAGCTCCTCAACATTATATTCTAGATTCGCATCGCTTTGATGTTTCTCCATCTCCTTACTAGGCTTCGATTGTATCACACTCCACACTTACATTTTTTTACCATTCCTTTGTTGCTTCGGATCCTCCTGTACCTCCCGTTGGACTTTCTTTTCCCCTACATGGCACACAACTTCTGTATGTCCTTGGCGTCGACACCTGTTACAGTAAGAAATATGCTTCTTGTACCACACTTCTTGCCATATTTTCTTATGTGCCGAGACGACTATTGGAAATCCCTGGACTGGTTCCTCAAGTAGATTGATCTCCACACATAACCTTGCTCCGAATGCACGAGTCTTGTTCATGGTAACATTATCAGTACCCAAGAACCTGCCAAATCTTGTAGCCAAAATTTGCAAACAATCAATCCTATATAAATGTAACGGGAGCCCCGGTAGGAATATCCATTGAGGTGTCGACGTAGGCTCTTTCTTCAAATCAAAGTCCTTCATCCACCGAAACAACTGAAAGAAACACCCTTCAATAACTCTCCCTTCTCTGGCCCAAGCGTGGATCAAATCTCTTTCAGAAGTAAACTTGATAAAGACATGGTGAGAATCCATAAAGCTAACAGTAGGGATCTCCAACAGACCCCACGTTTTAACCACTGCAAGATAGATAACATCAATAGAGGGGCGCGACCGTAAGAACTTCAAGACCAGGGCATAACGAACATCCTCTGCTGCCCTAGCCATCTCTGCCTCCGTAAACACAAAACCGGGCTGTCCATCAACATCAACAGGGAGATGCATAGGTAGCTTTAAAGACGAAGAAGCAGAAGGCTTTGACACTGCCTAGGCATAAGAGAAGGCCATATCATGGTTCCCCGCTGGTGTAGAAGACACCAGAGGGGCGGCTGCTGCCGCCATGCGGCAACCCTTACTTGAATCCGGAACCCACACTAGCAGGAAGGCTCAAGAAGAGCTTTCAAGAAGACTCAAAGTTCTTGGAGCGTCAATAAAAAAAAACTCTCGGCGACCTTATGCATGATATACATACTGATATAAATAACTGTAAATTTTTTAATCTGAACATGATGCGGAATGATATGATCATGTGCTATGCTTGGTGACATGCTTGCATATGACCTGAGTGATACATAAAAAAATGGCTATCAAAGAATTGACTCTAATAATAATTTATATAAGCTGGACTGTGATGATCCTAATTTGTGATCGAATTACTTACCTCGTATCTCAAATTTCAAAATCTCACTTTGTAGATCATTACCTATACAGAATACCATATATCACTAATTTCCTAAAAAATGTTGTGACATTCTATTTAATTAAATTGATATCATAGAGAATAATTTAATAGGAATAATTTAATAAATATTATGATATATGATAAAATTAAGAAATAATAATATGATTCAAAAGTCACAACATATTCTTTTATTTTTCAATTAATAATACAACATAATAATTTTATCAAAATCCAATAAAATAAACATTGTAAATTCATTCTACAAATTAAACTTGATTATACTTAAAATTAAAATCCTTGTAATTTATTATCGAAATCAAATTATAAATGAATACTTAATATAATTTAAACTGTATACTAGGTATAAGTGTCAATTATATGCAACAATGACCAAATTAAATCCAAGTCAATATATTACATCTGGAAGTGAAAATAGGCCGACGTAAAGAGACCCATTTAAACACATTTTGTCATGCCCACACAAAAGGTAAAAATGTACCACTCCAAAGATTTTACGAGACATTTTACAAAAGCTGAAAAGTGGAGTAAAAAAGGTTTGAGGGCATTGTTTTGAAATAATCAAAAAGCTTGCAAAGCTTATGGGAAAGTTGATACACGGCAAAAGCTCAAATAGTAGTTTTATAATTAACTAAAAAAAATGACAGGCTTTATGGAAAAACTGAACTAAGATAGAAATGGTGATACATGAAAAAATCGAAAGGACAAAAATGAGATTACACAAACAATGAGGCTTCAGCTTCTATAGACTTTTTATGGAAGTTAAAATATATTGTGTGAAGGGTAATTTGATGATATGCAAAAAGGTGCAGGGCTTTATTGGACAAAGCTGAAATAAAAGTGAAGGAGATCTGACACAAATGTATGAAAACATAAAGAGAAAAAGAGTGCAGAAGAAAGGTATCGTGCGGATCAGTGAGGTGCTTCGGCTTATCGTGAGAGAAAGCAAAAGCTGTGTGACAACGGATTTGGGTGGCTAGACAGAGATCAACGATGACAAAGCTTTGGAAGCAGATAAATATTGAAAGACCGAAGAGAATGATGGTGAAGGCAAATAGAGATGTCGGCGTCGTCTTACCGAGAGGATGCCAGAGTGCAATGGTGGTGGCTAGTGGCTGGAGATCAATGGCGACAGAAACTCTGAGCGATAAGTGGGATCTGTGTCGTTAGCTCAAGAAAGAGATGATCAAAATGGAAGAGAGTGTGTGTGACAATTTAACTCACCAAGGGATAATGTGCAGTGGTGGGTTTGGTGAAAATCGATGGCTACGGAAAATACTGTGAGAGTCATTTGTTTGTACCTAAATATTGAGAGAAGAAAATAACAAAAATACATTTAGTCTTAATGGTAGTTACGGAGAAGGAATTAGGTAGAGGAAGTGTGTAAATCGATGAGAACTTACCACGAAAGAGATGGGAAGCGATGAAGTTGGATGGCGATCTATGCCAGTCACAACTGGGGTCTCCTTTGAATAGGTTGGTGGAGAAGCACGGACTGGTCTGGTAACATTATAGGGGTAAGCATGAAGGAAGTGGTCTTGGCAGTTTGAGTCGTGGGGGAAGTGTACTTTGAATTAAACACGTTTAAAAACACAAAGAAATAAAAATTTTGACAGACTTTTAATTCGTAATTAATAATTAATTTTAAAATGTTTATGAAACAACTGCAAATAAATAAACAAATAAATACTTTAAAAATAATGAAAATAATAATAATAAGGAGTAAATTTACTTTATTGCCCAAATTTTAAACCTACATGTTACACTCCGCCTCGGCTTGTGTCTTACATGCCTGGCCCCACCCAAGTTTTGGAGGTAGATCAGCAACTGTTGACTAGAGATCAAATGCTATGTCTACTGAAAGATAACTTGCACCGTGCACAAGATTGTATGAAAAAATTTACAGATCTGAAAAGGAATGAGCAAACTTTTAAAGAAGGTGATTGGGTTTACCTTCGATTATAGCCATACTGTTAGACGTTAGTATCACAGCGTCGATCTCTCAAGCTATGACCCAGAGGATTGGAGAAGTTGCTTACTGACTCCATGTTAGAAACCCCGGTCTTGTCCCTAAACACTAAGTCCACGAGCTCGCATTGGTAGTGATGGTGACCGAGTGTCAAGCCTTCTTGCTTGGCCTTGCATGTATAATGACAATGATGGGTTCCTAAGTTGATGAAGGTGTGGTGTTTAGTGATAAAAAAGATGATGAGTTCGGGTGATCTAAGTGATGATTTGGTGGGTTTGATGCAATGTGGAATGGCTTGAAGGTTGCCCTTGATGTTGGGATAACTTGGATGATGATTAGGGTTGGTATGGTGAAGATAGGCTAGGGTTTGGATGGTGGCTAAAGGGAATTTCGAGATTAGGAAGTGATGGGCTAAGGTTGGAGTTTTGGATGAGTTGCTAGGGTTTGGAAGAGATGTGGATGAGTGGGATTAGGGTTTGGTGGCTAGGGTTGTCCGAATATGGGAGTGGTTATTGTGATCCCTTGATTGTAGGATCAAATATGGGTAGGTGTCACTTTGGGATTTAGGTTTAGGGTTGGATAGTGGAAGAAAGGTTTAGGGTTTGGAAGATGGTGATGGGCGGCTAGGGTTGGCCGAACTTGGGAGGTGGTGGCCGGCTATGTAGTGTGATTTGGTCAATTAGGGTTTCTAAGTTATGGAAATACTAGTATGGAAAGATTGGTGGATGGCTGGGTCAAATTCAAATAAGGCAAGAGTGGCCAAATTTGAATTTGAATTAAGAGGGAATATGTGTTTCGGTTAGAACTAGGTGGAATGTGGAAGAAGGCTAATTTCGGTAAGTGGCCAATATGGAAAATGTGGGATTCAGCTAGGTCAATGTAAGATTGAATGAATGATAGATATGGGCTTATTAGGGTTCCTAAAGTTTAGGAATTGGTTAAGGTAAGATGAGATAGACTTTGATTGACTTGAGTGATTCTAAGGAATGAGAGATTTGTGGGATTGGATATGGAAGATAGATTTTGGATATGGCAAGAGTTTGAAAGTCTTTGGGTGACTTGAGTGATGGGGTGATTTTAGGGATGTAGTGATTCTAGGGAAGTTCCTAGAATTAAGGGATTGGCTAAGGTAAGATATGGAAGGTCTTTGGTGGTTTGAGTGATTTTAGGGATGTTCCTAGAATTAAGGGATTGGAAAGTGAAGATAGGATAAGGAAGATATGATTTGGAGATGGGTAGGTTGGCTAGGGTTTGATCCTAGATGATAAGATGCATGGGAGTTGTTGAGAAGTTGAAGTTTGACTAAGGCAAAGGGTGGATTTCGAATTTGGAGGGATTGGAAGATGGAAGATGGGATTTGATTGGAATGAGTCAACTTTCTTAAAGTTAAGGAAGTTGCCAAGTAGGACTCTTGAGGGGTGACTAGGGTTTATGGAAGACAAGGGTTTCGGCTAGGGCCTTATTGGATGGATGGAGGCTAGTTTTGGTAGTGATGACAATTATGGAAAGTAGGGTAAACACTAGGATTAGTCGAATAGTATATGTGGGAAGATCAAAATGAATGGAAGGAAGTATATGGATGAACACTGTAGATGAACAATATGGATGAATACACATGCACATTCAAGAACACAATGGTGAATAACTTCAACACCAATTCTAAAATGCACAAAGATGAATGGACTCAGCAAAGGAATATGAAGACTCTTTTTGGGTTATAAGAATATTTTGATATGCAAGAAAATATAGATAAACAAGATGGAAAATATATATGAATAAGGAAGGAACACAAGATAACAAAAGATAAATCAATTACCTTTGATTTACGAATTGCATAAAGATGAAAGGAAATCACATATATGGATAGATAAACGATTAAACACCTATTCACGAATTGCAAGGTGGAATCAATAATAGATAAACGGATATCACATATTCATGAATTGTAAGGTGAAGATCCTCTCTTAGGGGATTCACGTATTGCACCCCAAAGAGCCCAAATGCCTAGTACCGAAAGGGTGACCTCAAGAACAATAATCTACCCAATTAGGGAATTTGCCAAAAGTTCAAAAGATGTAAAATGAAATGCCTAAGTATCATATTTATAGAGATTCAAAGTGGAAACCCTTAATAGGTCCCTTGAAATATAATTAAATAAAATAAATAAAGATAAATAAATGATATGGTCTTGTATGGCCAATGTGGCCCTTGATATGTCTTAGCCCTTGGTTGGCCTTGGCTAGCCTTGATCCTAGAAGTGGCCCTATCTTTGTTGTTCATGCATGCCTAGGACCTTATCTTATGGCAATTTTTGATGGGGTCCCAACACTCCAGCCACCAGCGTCATCTCAGATCCATCTAGTCCTGCATGTGTCTCAGTTGAAATGCAAGCCGGGATCTGCCATGATGGTTCTACCATAGGTACCTCCAATTGATGTAGCCGGTGTCATTAAACCTGAACCAGCTGAGGTTCTTAACAGGCAACTTCGTAAGCACCACAACTGAGCATTGGTGGAATTATTAGTACGACAGTCTTTCCACACCTTGTGGGCAAGGTGTTTTGAAGGGAGAAGGGATTGTCACGTATTGAAGGGGCAGCTAGGGCCAGTGGCGAAACCAGCAATTGTGTTGAGGGAGGGCCAACTTTTCTATTTTGTAACACATTTATGTAAAGAGTAATGTTAAATACAGTCTTAAGGTGTGCAAACTCTACTCACTCCCTATGAAAAAAAAGTGGGGTCCACCATTAATAAATGACTTTTTTTCATGTGGATCATAGATTTACCTACTTTTTTTAAAAGGAGTGGGCGAGACTTGCACGTGATCCTAGGACTGCAAACATCATTTCTTTTATATAAATTAAATAGAGATTGAAAAATCATAAAAACATAACTACAAACTATTTTTCATATAGATTATTGACCTTAAACAATTTTTTTTGGATTTTCACTTTGGATTTCATATTAAGAAACTCAATATTGTATAACAAAAAATATTGGGATTCATATTAATAAGTTTATTCTTTATCTTCAACTTAGTTTTAATTTTAATTTTGGAGAAGCCACATCCTTGAAAATAGATCATATATAGAAATTAAACAAAATTTTGGGACTATAAAAAAAATTGGAGAGAGACATTTCTAGGTATATTGAAATTTTAAAAAATTTTAAAAAGGATATGGAGATTATAATTTTTTTTGGAGGGGCCATTTTCTATATTTTTAGAATTATGAATAAAATTTAGGGGGTATTTTATGATTTCAAGAAGTCTTGGGGGGCCATGGGCCCATGGCCCCCCATTAGTACAATGTGGGTCCGCCACTGGCTAGGGCAACATGAGATCACACAAGGCTTGAAGATTCAAACATAAGATTAGGGCAAAATATGACTATCGTGGGTTTGAAGAGCTGAAGTAGTGGTGGGTTAATGCATTGGGCCTTTAAATGAGGAAATGTATGTAATTGCTTTTGGATTATAAAGCCCACAATTGTAATCCAACCTATAATGGCTTATGAAGCAGACCTAAAAAGTGTATAAATAGACAATGATCAGCATGCAGCAGGGCTGCTAGAGACACAAAGGGATCCCACACACACTAATGTGGTACACTATCAGTGTGCCACATGTCTATTTTCTCTAGCCCATCATTCCTCCACTTTCCCTCTCTTTCCTCTTTCCCCCTTCAGCCGTGCGCCTCATTTGACTCGGTCTCCCAGCCACAGCGGCGCCGTCGCCACAACTTGTCGTCGGCCACCACTAGCGGCCATTCCCTCTCACCAGTGACCTCCTGATCGAATCCAGCCCTCGAAATTGAGCTCCTCTCCCTCTCCTCCTCCTGAAATCGAGCCCTCTCACATGGCTTCTCCCTCTCGCGCTGCCAGCGCCGTCGTCACAACCCAACTGCACCATCGCACCCAGCCCCTCGTCGACGTAAGCTTCTCCCCCAGCCACCGGAGCCCTTCTCTCTCTCCCTTCTCTTCGAGCAACGTCTCCCTCTCTCGGTAAAGCACCTCCCTCTCTCGATAACCTCCTTATTGGCACTCCATGCCGGTAGTGTTGTTTGGACCGCCAACGTCTTCTATCCATCATGAGGTTGTCCCCAACCACCATGGCTGGCGCGGGCAGCGAGCACTGGGAGATTGCAGGGGCTGGAACAAGGGGACGGGGACAAAGGAAAAGAATTAAAAAAATAGGAAGAGACATAGCACATCAGTGTGTGAGATTCCTTTGTAGAATCCCTTTGTGTCTAAAGTGTTTTCCGCAGAATAATACAAGAAAATACATATCAATTCTCAATTTCCCTCTTATTCTCTCTCTTCTATTTCTTGCCGAGTGTGACACTGGAGTTTCTGTGATTCCTTAAATCAGCTCTTTTTTATTTTTCGGTTGTTAATATTTTTAATCGAAGAATTAAATCTCATTTGGTTACACAGATAAGATGATATGAGACAAGATGAAAGTTGAATAAAATGTTGTTAGAATATTATTTTTTTAATATTATTTTTGTTCTGAGATTTGAAAATGTTGTATAAATTATTGTATTTTGTATGATAATTTAGATAAGTTATAATAATGAGATGAGATTATTTATGTAGGAGATCGTTTGTTTCACAACCATTCTCTTCTCATCATTATAATTTTCTCAAACTTTTACACAAAATAAAATAAATGATTCTACTTTTTCAAATCTCAAAATAAAAATAATATTAAAAAAATATATTCTAATAATTAATTTTAAATTTTTATCTCAATTCATTTGTCTATAAAAACAAATGAGGCTTCGTAAGTCAATGTAATAGGAGGTTTATTTTTTCAATTTGTTGTTAAAAAAAAAAAAAAAAAAACTTGTAGCGTCGCCTCTGTTCCTAACAGGTGTAAATTTTTTATTTTCAGTTATACATCTTGTTGGTTTTCGGCCGTTGTTATAGCGCATGGCAAACGTTGACGCAAGAGTTTCATATTCTTCACTCTCTAAAATGTAAAAAAATAAAAATAAAAAAAAGTTTGGTGCGTGTGGAAATCGATAGCAAAACTCTTTTATTGCTGTAAAATTCCTCACAGCCCTACCGCCTTTTAGGTTATGTTTGGGGATTAGATTTATCATCTTATCTCATTTCATCTCATTATTATATTTTTTTAAAATTTTTATATAAAATATAATAAATAATTCAAATTTTTTAAA
Organism: Pterocarya stenoptera; assembly: GCA_003123785.1. NCBI lineage: Eukaryota > Viridiplantae > Streptophyta > Magnoliopsida > Fagales > Juglandaceae > Pterocarya > Pterocarya stenoptera. Next base: position 72,737 of record QEOT01124144.1, on the reverse strand, counting down.
TTTTAATTTAATTTTTTTAAATTTTAAAATAATAATAATATTAAAAAATAATATTTTAAATTTTTATCTTCTAATGATGTTTTGCGGTGTCTTTGCTGGGGGGTATTTTAACCGATTCAGAATGTTCGGGCCCGCCCCAATCCTGGATAGTTCTTCCTCAGTGGCCTGGCGTTCTCAATGTTGCAAACCCTAACCAGACAAAAGCTCGAAACTCCTATATCTTCGGACCCATAATGCTGAACTTAAAGCCCTAGCTTCAACTACGCTAGGATTAGGAAGCAAATAATTTGCAATTCGCAATCAAAATGACTTCGTCAAAGAAACATTACAAGGAGAAAGCTGTTCGTCGCAGGTAAGTCCATATGATTCGATCTTCTTTCATCTGTTTCAAAAACCTTGTATTTAGTCTTTGTTCTATTTTACTTATGCGATTAATAGACTCGCTTTATTGGTAATTTGTGATTGGTTTTGGTTTTAGGTAAAGGCATTTCCATATAATTACAATTATATATATATATATACACACACATATAAATCTATATATAATGGCTAGGGACCGTGCAGGGAGGAGAAAGCAGAAGAACCGGAACTACCAAAGTACAGAGATCGTGCAAAGGAGCGTAGGGAAGACCAAAATCCTGACTATGAATCTACCGAATTGGGTTCTTTTCATGCTGTTGCTCCTCCTGGAACTGTTGATATCCGCGCAGCTGATGCACACAAGTTATCTATAGAGAAGAGCAAGTACCTTGGAGGTTCGTCTTATCATCAGAAAGAGATTCTCCGTTTGATGTGGTTTTTGCTAGTTCCTCTATCTGGGTCTTCGATTTGATGATTGTATCTATGTTCTCGATATATATCGATGACGATGCTCCCCATGAGTAGCCTAACCAATTTTGTACGCTTCATATTTTGGCTGCATCTATGTTTGTTCAGGCGATGTGGAACACACACATTTGGTCAAAGGTTTGGATTATGCTTTACTCAACAAAGTAAGAAGCGAGATTGACAAGAAGCCAGATGATGAAGATGATGTTGATGGCAAGTCTAGGTATTTGAATTCTGATTATCACTCTTAAATATGTAACTTCATGTCCTTTTAATAAGAACTGAAATGTTAACAAATTAAGGCTGTTTATATGGATAAATACTGTGAAGTTATAGCTTCTTTAGGAGTCTTATAAAGTTCATGAGTTATTATCTAGAGATGATAACCGTTGAAAAAACACACATTTTGTCGGGATGCTGTTATGGACATCCGGTGCCAATCAAAAAAAGAAAAAAGAAAAAGAAAAACATGTTCTCCAGCAATGTGATTATGGCCTTTCATAATTTTTTGCACTAACACATACTGGTTATTTACCGACAGAGCTTCGGAAGACCAACAGTTATCATTTCGAACTGCAACTGCAAAGGTCTGTTGCCTTCTTGCAAATAAAGCAGCTATGGAATTGCAGTTTTAGCTTATTTAATGAAAAGGTTCTTGTATCTGTTTTTGCTTAAGCCATTTGTATTGATGTCTTGTGTATGTGCTTCAGTCAGTGTATAAATGGATAGTCAAGCCCCAAACTGTTGTCAAGTCAAATGAGATGTTTCTTCCTGGTCGAATGGCATTTATTTTCAACATGGTAAGAATATTTTTTCTTCTATATGCTAGTCTAGTTTGTAGCAGTCTTAATTACCATGGGGGATGTTAGGAAGACCCATGTTAGTTCTTCCTGATATAAGCTCCTTTTTTTGACACCACCATGTGTGCTTGTGCAACTTACTGCATTCATTATAGGCATCTATTGAAATTAGTTTAAGCTTGCTGCCCCGATCCTGTTTAATAAAGAGATCTTAGACTCCGTAGTTTGTAAGAAACCAAAGAAATGCGATGCCACATTTGCACCTTCTATCTGCCTATATAATCTGCTCTATTCTCTCTCTACTTCTCTGTGGTTGATCTAAACATCAGATCGACAAACGCTCCTATAAGCCTAGTAAACCCTATATCTTTCTTTGGTGAGTGAAACCATAGTCTTATTCCTAATACTTTCAACTATCCAACCCTCACTGACCATGCCCCTATCTACATCAAACCCTAACCTAAATTCCCCAAATTAGATGTAGAATTTGCAGCATTTAGCTGCTGTCCTGCATCATAGAGGGTTGGGATTAGGATAGGCAACAATATGTGATTATAATGAACAGTGTAGTAAAATACACAAGAGGGTAAGGGACCAAAAAATATTGAATCGTAAGTTATGTGAAACTTCTGGAGAATTGCAGGGTAATATTGGAAGCTTGTATAAGTGTTATATCTATGGTCTGGCAGACATATTATATGCTAGCACCGGTAGATCTAGCTGCCGCTTTTATGTATGTTTTAATTACCAGTCTGTAAGCTCAATCTCCTGACAGAAATTTCTCTTTTCCTGCATGCTAGGAGGGTGGATATTCACATGACATTCCAACCACCTTACATCGTAGTAAAGCTGATTGTCCAGTACCTGAGGTCTATATTTTCTTGGCCAATGTTTGAATTTGGCCTCTTATGACATCAGCTTATCTGTCTTAGGCTTGTACTTTTGCAGGAAATGGTTACTGTCAGTGTTGATGGTTCTGTGCTGGATCGAATAGCTAAAATTATGTCATATCTTCGTCTTGGTTCTTCTGGGAAGGTTCTCAAGAAGAAGAAGAAAGAGAGGGACGCAAAAGGTAATTGCTACATGTGGCAATGAGATAAGGCTTTCTATCCATCAAAATTATTGTACTTTTAAGCAATATCAGTTTGGTATTCTGCCTAAATGCATGCTTGGAGATATGATGCATTCCAAGATTTTCTATGATCAGTAAAGAGATCAGATGCTATAGGCGTATTTTTTGTACTTCACATGTGCAAGTCTCATTGTTAATCAGTCCCGTGTACTTGGCTTTTGCCTGTTGTTATTATTAAACTTTGTTTTTTAACAAAAAAAAAAAAAAGTCTCATTGTTTATCGTAAACTTACTTTTTGTTTGGTCATTTTTCTTGTTTGTATACATGATCAAGGTTGTTTTTGGCCAATTCATTTTTTATTGCAGGAAAGATTTCTGCTTCTGGTTACGAGTATGATGAAGGGGATAAGCCTTCAAAGCCTAATGGTGGCATGCCAAAGAATCAAACTGAAAGAGAGTTTGTTCCACCACCTCCACCTCCTCCAAGGAAAAGTCATATTGATTCAAGAGAGAAACAAGGCCCAGTGGTTGCTAGAGCAGTAGAGGAGGACATATTTGTTGGTGATGGTGTTGACTATGCTATTCCGGGTAAAGAGTTGAGCCAAAGCCCTCTCTCAGAAGACATGGAAGAGTCACCTCGAAATAAGGAAAAGCTTTCCTATTTCACTGAACCTGCTTATGGTCCTGTTCCCCCCTCTGGGCTGCCTCAAGAATGGCACGGAATGGTTAGTTGATCCTAGAATACAGGAAATACCAAACTGAGCTTCCAATTTTGCACTTGGGTTCCCTTTTAAGTTTTTGCACATTTTCTTTAAAATTCTTGGTCCCATTGTCTATGTCAATCTTCTCCATATTGACCTTTGGTTTCAGAATGGATATGATACAATGCAAACACAAGCATTGGCTGGTGGCTACCAGGGCGAGTGGCAGGACTACCAATATGCTGAACAACTGGCTTACCCTGAGCAATACCTCCAAGCAAACATGCAGACTTATGAAGTAGAAGCAGGTTTAAATAATCTACAGGATCCACGCTTTATGACCCAAGAAGAGAAGGATCGGGGCTTAGGATCGGTGTTTAAACGGGATGATCAGAGACTTCAACAATTGAGGGAGAAAGATGCTCGAGAAAAGGATCCCAACTTCATTTCTGAGAGTTATTCTGAATGTTACCCTGGATATCAAGAATATAACCGTGAAGTTGTAGATAGTGATGATGAAGATGACTTGTCGAAAATGGATATGGGTGGACGAGTAAGTAATCTTTCTCAAGAAAAAGAAATTGTTTGGTTTTGCATATGAGCATATGTTTTGATTTAAGCATAAATTGAATGACAGCACTTTTAGTTGCTTCCTATTAAGTGAATGAAAGAATTTATTTACAAAATTATATGCTTTTATCCTGAAAAATGGCAACCAGAACTTTGTTGAGGACCTAACATGTTTCAATGCTGCTTCGCCTTGTTCATTTTCAACTAAACTTTTTAAGAAATGGTTACTATTATGTGACTGGTATGTGGATGTAACTTGATGCTTATTACATTGTTGAAACACTGTTCAACAGGCAAAGGGTCGTCTTCATAGGTGGGACTTTGAGACAGAAGAAGAATGGGCTACATACAATGAACAGAAAGAAGCAATGCCGAAAGCTGCATTCCAGTTTGGTGTGAAGATGCAAGACGGTCGGAAGACACGGAAGCAAAACAGGGACCAGAAGCTCAATAATGAGCTCCACCAGATTAACAAGATACTTGCTAGAAAGAAAATGGAGAAGGATACGAATGGTGATGGTGGCCACAGTTATGACGATGATTCACAACCTGGAAAGAAGCTTAGAATTTGAAACTGGGGAATTGATCTCCACATTAATAGCTCTGAGCAGATTTTCGTTTCTAGTTTGGAAGTTGTAGATACTCTTAATTTTATTGTACGAATACATATAAGTATTTCCAGTACTTCCTTTTCCTTTGCTCTAGCCTCAAGGTTTGATTTTCTTTCTGTTCATAATTGGAGTTTAGGAACACTCGTTTCATGATCTGAAATGTTGGTTGTATATAATGGGTAGTTCGGAGTCATCGGGATGACTAAGATATGATTTAGTTACACAGATGAGATAAGATGATAAATATGTAAATGGTAGTGAGATAGTTTGTGAATAGTAGTTAAATTGTTTTAAGTTAAAATGTTTTTTGAGAGTTTGGGCAAGGTGAAAGAAAAAATTGAATAAAAATACTATAAATAGAAATATTGTTAGGATATAATTTTTTAATATAATTTTTGTTTTAAACCCTTAGGGGTTGACTCAAGTGATAAAGACTTTGGATTTGGAGTATGCTCCCCTCAACTTCAAGGTTCAAATCTCTTTGGGTGCAAACAATTTATATGGGTTACACCCCTTGGTGAAAAGTCAGTGATTTAACCAGTTTTGTGTAAAGAAATTTTTGAGAGTGGTGCATGGGATTGGGGTTTACTATGTAGAGGTGGGTCCGAAGGGCCCTACTCTGGAGAGGTTCCTCGAGATTAAAAAAAAAAATTTTTTGGGATAAAAAAAATATTCAATTAATTTTTGTGTTTTGTTTGAAAGTTTAAAAAATTTGTAATGATTAAGTAATGATTAGATGAAAAAGTTAAAAATTTAAAATTGAAACGTGTTTGTATTTTATATATTTGAATATTAAAATGGGTTGAGATAAAATCAAACGGGGTCTAAAGCATCTTGATACCTTACCCTTTTTTTAATGAGAACTGATTAGGCACAATCTCTCGTGGATTAACGGACATGGTGGTGTTATGTCCAATCGGTTAACAGTCAATTGATGTGGCATCTCACGTTTCGAAAGAGAGATAGTTGAACATATCATTGCATTTCGAGATTTCTTATAATTTTTTTCTCAAACTTCATTCAAATATAAAACACTTTTCAATTTTTCATTTAATTATTACATAATCATTACAATTTTTTTAACAATTCTGCTATAGGTACCCGCTGTTGGGTACTTGTTGAGGAATCGTCTGACGTGGCTAATGTCATGTCACCTTTAATTATTATTAAAAAAAAAAGACTCGATTTCAGAAACCAATCTCACCTAGGCACCAAACTCATCCCTGATATTTTGCATCTCAGAACTTGTTTTCATTGACAAAATAAGACAAAATAGAGTAGAGATTTTGTGCCACAAAATCACAGATCACTGTGCTGGCCACACGAGATGTAATGCTAGAAGGAAAATGCTAAAAGGATGCCGACCAAACGCTAAAAGGAATCCTCTGGGAAAATGTTAAAAGTGATACATCTTATGCCCCCATTTGGGAATCCTTTTAGCGTTTAACTAAAAGAGTGCGAATGCACCTTTTAACTAATGCATACGTGAAACCCCGGGTATGCCGGGAGTCCCCGCCCCGGGTGAAAGTAGATTTTTTGATTTTCCAAACTATCAAACAGAATACAAACTATACAATTCTTACAACTTTAAAACAAAAATTATATTCAAACAATTTTTTTAACTCTACAATATGTTTATTTAACTTTTTTTTTCTCATTTTTTAAAATTTAATAAAATATCTTAACTCAAATCATTTTACTACTATTTATAAATAGTTTCATTATTATTCACAAAATTTTCATCTAATTTTATTATCCAAACATGCCCTTAAAGTGACATATGATACTTTAAAATTTCAATATGGATATATCTATATATATATATATATGTATATTATCATTGTACTTGCTCCCATAACTGTGGTACCGCCAATTGGGTCAAAGTTAAAGAACCATCAATCTTTAGTCACATGAGAAGCAATGTCGCCAAGCAGCTCTGATTAGTACTTTTAGGCTAATGTTCCCTAGTGCTACAAATGAGCCTCAGCACAGACTAAAGTCAATATGAATTTGGTTCGTTTTATATATTCCTTTTTCTTTAAATATTAAACTGATATATATCAAGAACATAGATTCAATCATCAAATCGAAAACCCAGATAGAGGAACTAGTAAAACCCACATAAAACGGAGAATCTCTTTATGAGGATAAGCCGAACCTCCAAGGTACTTGCTCTTCTCTGTAGATTCATAGTCAGGATTTTGGTCTTCCCTACGCTCCTTTGCACGATCTCTGTACTTTGGTACTTCTTGTTCTTCTTCTTTCTCCTCCCTCAATAGTCCCTAGCCATTATAGATGCGTGTGTGTGTACATATATACATATATATATATAATTACAATTATATGGAAATGCCTTTACCTAAAAACAAAACCAATCACAAATTACCAATAAAGCGAGTCTATTAATCGCATAATTGAAGTAGAACAAAGATTACCTACAAGGTTTTTGAAACAAATGAAGGAAGATCGAGTCATATGGACTTACTTGCGATGAACAACTTTCTCCTTGTAATGTTTCTTTGAAGAAGTCATTTTGATTTTGACTTGGAAATTATTTGCTTCCTGATTGTTATGTGTGGATCTGAGTTGAAGATCGAAGCAGCAACTGTGTGAAACACTTAGCACATAATGGTTTTAACTTCCATCCAATACGGTGCATTGTGATGTTAGTGAAACAGTGTGCAGTGAAGCAACATGCAAGGATAATGAAACGGTGCGCAGCGAGAGTTTAGCATTTTAATGAAATGGTTTGTTTGGGTTTGTTCATAGCTTACAGGATGGGTTTTTGGACGATGTCGTTTTATGGTCTTATTAAATAGGAAAGCTTTTCACGAGTTGTCTGTTAGTTCTGTTATCATCTCCTATAAAAGGGGGAATCCATGTACGTAGAAGGCATGAATGATTTTAGTGAAGTTGTTCTGTAAGGAGCTTAGAGATTGCTCGAAAATCTCATTCAATTAGTTAGTAAGATTGTGATTCTTTCTTTGGTTCTTGTTCGTATCTTCGCATTAATTGGAGTTTCTGTGTTGTGCACTCTGCACTTGTGTTCTTGAGGATTTGGTTTGTGCATTCTTAAGGAGCAGCAAGAAGATACGTGAGAATTGGTATCAGCAGTAGGCGATCCTTACAACAGAGGTTGTGATGGCAGAAGGAACGCGTGGTGCATTGAAAGGTCAACAAGATGCATTTCAGGAGACAGTGCAATTACAGCTTGAACATCATCAACAAGCTATTAATGGAATAACAGAAAGGTTAGATCATGTTTCCGATATGTTAAGATCTATTGTTGAATCTGTGAATGAAAAGTCTAGAATTGAGAGGGACGTGCATAGAGATAGAGATAGAGATCATGCACCTAGGAATTATGAGGAAAGAGGTGGTTTTCATAAGAGTTTTAGGTTGGATTTTCCTCGTTTCAGTGGTCTCGATCTTGTGGGATGGATCTTTAAGGCTAATCAATACTTTGATGCCTTTCAAGTACCTTTCCATAAAAAATCAATGGTATCCTCACATCATATGGAAGCTGAGGCTTTGGTGTGGTACCAAAATGCCTTGGATTCTGGTCAATTTAATTATTGGGAAACCTTGGTGATTGCTATGCAAGGTAGATTTCGACCATCAGCATTTGATGATCCAATGGAGGAGTTAACCAGACTAAAACAGACCAGTTATGTTAGCTTGTACACCACACAGTTTGAAGCATTGTCTAATAGACTTAAAGGCTTGTCAGAAAGACATAAAATGAGCTATTATATCAGTGGATTGAAGGATGACATTAGAATTCCTGTTAAACTGTTCAATCCAATGAACTTAGGAGCTGCCCTCAACTTGGCCAAGCTACAAGAAGAGTATATCTTGTCTTCGAGGAAACCTTGGAGGCCAAATGACCATTATGGTAATAAATGGCCAGTCAATCAAGTTGGACTTAAGGTTCCAATTGATGATGGCAATAAGAGTTTTCCTCAATGGAGAAAAGTGAATTCTTCTATGATGGATGAGAAGAGGAGGAATAGGTTATGTTTTCATTGTGAGGAAAAATGGAATCCGAATCATGTTTGTAAAAAAACCAAGGTTTACTTCATTCAAGCTGATTTGGAGGACCTGCAACTATCTGAGAGTGAGGAGCCTATATGTATTGAAGATACATCACATGATTCTACAGATGCTGATGCCTTAGAAGTATCTGTCAATGCTATTTTGGTTTTATTAGTGCAAATGCTATGAGATTACGTGGCTGTGTAGGCTCTTGTGCTGTTGAAATCTTAGTAGACTCGGGGAGCACACACAATTTTGTGGATCCTCTAGTGGTCCAGGATGTTAAATTGATGGTTCACTAAGCCTCTAGTCTGCAGGTAAGTGTGGCAAATCGAGAAAAGCTTCTGAGTCAAGGCAGTGGAGTCGAGGACTTTAAGATTCAAGGCTCAAGATTTTCTGTGCCTTTCCATGTTTTGGCGTTGGGAGGATGTGATGTAGTCCTCGGGGTTCAATGGTTAAGGACATTGGTTTTATGACTTGGAATCTTGTAGATATGTCCATGCAATTTGAGTGGGGGAGTCAAATGGTGAACTTGCAAGGCTTAAATTCTGCCACTGTACAGATGATGTTTGGTGTTACAGGATGCAAGCCACATTTTGTGAGTAAACAAGGATGGTTGCTACAGTTGATGCTTGTTGAGCAACAACCTATTGAGGATGGTGTAGAGGGATCAATGGTTGAATTACTAAAAGAGTTCAGTGAGGTATTTGCTGAACCTGTTGGCTTGCCTCCAAGGAGAGCTTTTGACCATCCAATCAATCTCAAGGAAGGTGTTTCTCCTACTTCAATTCGACCATACAAGTATCCTCAATACCAAAAATCTGAGATTGAGAAAATTGTCCATGAATTGCTGCAATCTGGTGTAGTCAGATCTAGCCAAAGTCCATTTTCTTCTCATGTGTTGTTGGTGAAGAAAGTTGATGGCACTTGGCGTATGTGCATCGACTATAGAGCCCTAAACCAGAAAACAATCAAAGATAAATTTCCTATTCCTGTTATAGATGAATTACTTGATGAATTATTTAGGGCTAAAATTTTTTCTAAGTTGGATCTAAGAGCTGGTTACCACCAGATTCGTATGAGGGAAGGGGACATTCCAAAGACAGCTTTTCGAACTCATGAGGGCCATTATGAGTTTCTTGTCATGCCTTTTGGCCTCACTAATGCCCCTGCCACATTTCAAGGTTTAATGAACCACATTTTCAAACCTTTTTTGAGAAGGTTTGTCTTTTATGATATCCTCATATATAGCAAGGATATTGCTGAGCATTTGTTGCATGTAAGGATTGTTTCAGATACATTGAAACAACATATTCTTTATGCCAAGATGTCTAAATGCAAGTTTGGAGTGCTGGAGATTGAGTATTTAGGTCACATTATATCTTAACATGGGGTACAAATAGATCCAGCAAAGATTGCAGCAATGGTTACTTGGCCTATTCCTAAAACCTTGAAGTCCCTAAGAGGATTTTTAGGACTAACAGGCTATTACATGAAATTCATTTGAGGATATGGATCTATAGCAGCTCCCTTAACAGATTTATTAAAAAAAAATTCTTTTTGTTGGAGTGATAAAGCTGCTGGTGCATTTGAACTATTGAAGGTAGCTGTTAGCAATCCTTTTGTGTTGAGGTTGTCAGATTTCACAAAAGTCTTCACCATCGAGTGTGATGCTTTTGGTGTAGATCTTGGAGCAGTCTTGATGCAAGAGTCTCAACCCATAGCTTTTTATAGCAAAGCTTTGAAGGGAAAAACCTTGCTATTATCAACATACGAAAATGAACTTTTGGCTTTGGTGTCTGCTATCCAGAGATGGAAGCCTTATTTATTGGGCCATTCCTTTAAAATCAAGACTAATCAACAGGCTCTAAAATTCTTGGTGGAATAGAAAATTAGTACTGAGGCACAAGATAAATGAGTTTCCAAACTCATTGGTTATGATTTAACAGTGGATTATAAGAAAGGCAAAGAGAACCTAGTTGCTGATGCTCTTTTAAGGAAAGATGAGGAAGTGCAAGCTGTGGTTGCTATGATCTCTTTTCCCACTCCTTTATGGATTGCAGAACTCAAAGAGAGTTATTCCTTATGCCCTGATTATGTGGATTTGGTTCCTAAATTGCAGTAGGGTCAGCAAGGTCCAAATCATTTTACCACTTCGCAAGGATTGTTACTCAGAAAAGGGAAACTAGTTGTGGTCCCTTCTTCATCCATTATGTCTAAAATCTTGTAATACATTCATGAAAACCCACAAGCTGGCCATGTGGGTTATCATTAGACTCTTCAGAGGGCACGGAGGGATTTTTGGTGGCTAGGTATGAGGAAGGATGTGAGGAAGTTAGTCAAAAAATGTGAAACTTGTCAAGTTAGTAAGAGTGAGAATGTAAAGTACCCTAGCCTCGTGCAACTCTAACCTGTTCCTGAATCTCCATGGTTGGACATTTCCATGGATTTTATTGAGGGATTATCCCTTTCTAATGGGCTTTCTGTAGTATTGTCTATGGTAGGCAGATTAACTAAATTTGCTCACTTCTTTCCCCTCTCACACCCTTACATAGCTGTTAAGGTAGTCAATATATTTTCAATGGGGTTTTCAAATTGCATGGCTTACCTCGATCCATAGTTTCTGACAGAGATGTAATTTTCACTAGTTCTTTCTGGAAATAGTTGTTTCTCTTGCAAGGTGTTTCCTTGGATTTTACATCTTCATACCATCCTCAATCTGATGGACAGACAGAGGCATTAAATAAATGCTTGGAGGGTTACTTGAGATGTTATTGCACTCAACAACTAAAAGAGTGGTCTTCATGGATGGCTATGGCTGAATGGTGTTATAACATTATCTACATTCTTCCATTCAACTGACTCCCTTCGAGGCCCTTTATGGTTATGGTCCCCCTAGACTCATATCTTATGTGCTTGGCATTTCCTCTAATGATGTTGTCGATCAACAGTTGAGAACTAGGGACGAATTGTTGAGTTTGTTGAGAGATAACATGACAAAGGCACAACATAGAATGAAGTTCTTTGCTGATAGAGGGAGAACAGAAAGATCCTTTCAGGTGGGTGACTAAGTTTTCTTAAGACTCCAACCTTATAGGCAGAAGACTGTGGCTATACGTCACAACATGAAACTAGCGCCAAGGTTTTATGGGCCATTTCAAGTTCTGCAGAAAATGGGGTCAGTGGCTTATAAACTTGATTTACCATCATCTTCCAAAATCCATTTTGTTTTTCATGTTTCATTTTTAAAAAAGAAAGTGGGATAGCATATCATTCCTTTACCAACCTTACCCCCAACTAATTCTAAGGCCACTTGCAACCTGAGCCACAAGAGATACTTGCTAGAAGAATGTAGAAACAGGGTAACCATGCTATAACTCAGGTGTTAGTGCGCTGGGTGGGGGCTGCTCCTGAAGATTCATCTTGGGAATGCTTGTGGAAATTGCAGGAATTATATCCTCACTTAGTGGGGACTGTGTTGTAGTAGTGTGGATCTGAGTTGAAGGCCTTGTGGTCAAGTCCTTTAAGAGGGGGAGAATGTTATGTGTGGATCTGAGTTGAAGATTGAAGTAGCAGCTATGTGAAACACTTAGCACATAACGGTTTTAACTTCCATCCAATACAGTGCATTGTGATGTTAGTGAAACGGTGTGCAGTGAAGCAACATGCAAGGATAATGAAACGGTGCGCAGCGAGAGTTTAGCATTTTAATGAAACGGTTCGTTTGGGTATGTTCGTAGCTTACAGGATGGGTTTTTGGACGATGTTGTTTTATGGTCTTATTAAATAGGAAAGCTTTTCACGAGTTGTCTGTTAGTTCTGTTATCATCTCCTATAAAAGGAGGAATCCATGTACGTAGAAGGCATGAATGATTTTAGTGAAGTTTTTATGTAAGGAGCTTAAAGATTGCTCGAAAATTTCATTCAATTAGTTAGTAAGATTGTGATTCTTCCTTTGGTTCTTGTTCGTATCTTCACATTAATTGGAGTTTTTGTGTTGTGCACTCTGCACTTGTGTTCTTGAGGATTTGGTTTATGCATTCTTAAAGAGCAGCAAGAAGGTACGTGACACTGATCCTACTCTAATTGAATCTAGGGTTTTAAATTTAGCATTATGGGTCCAAAGATATAGGAGTCTCGAGCTTCTCTCTAGTTAGGGTTTGCAACATTGTGTCACATGCCTCAACTGCTAAGTGTAGGAGAAAGGAAGAACCATAAGATGGAATCTAGAGAATGGAGATCGATAAGAGCTTAGTAGATGAAGGCTAGTGGGCCTGGGCTAATACCCTCACGAGAAGGACTTGTTCTTTTTCTTATGTTTAAATGGGTCTTTTAGGTGTTAAGTCAAGGGGCATGCGAGCCCGTTTGTTATGATAAGAGTCCATGGGCCTGTGAGCCCAAGTTATGTTCCTTTAGTCTATTATGGTAATTTGCTATTTCTTTCTGTTACTGGTAGTGAACTACAGATGGAAGATTCCTCTGAAACTTTCCTATTTTATTCCTGCACCTATCACTATACCCGTAGACGAGTATTTTCACAAATATAAAATTATGCTATTCTCTCTCTATCCCAGTTTTCTCTCTTTTCCCTTTTATGTTTTCTGGAGGACCTCAACCTTGAAGTGATTTTTTTTTTTTAATGTTTTCCAACTCTGTATGATTGTTCCAGCTACTATTTGAAAGGGTTGTGACAATATGGTACCAGAGGTAGATCCCAAGTGAGCATCCATGGCAAAAGGAACCCGCCGCAACCAGCTTCAAGATAGTCTCAACTCCCTCAAGAAATCCACTGACTCCTAGCTCAAAATCTTGGAAACAGAAATGTTAACCTTAAAGAAGCAATTTGACACTGTTATGCAACAACTAGCAAGGATCACTACGGAGTTGCAAAGGCACAACAACCACAGCTCTCATGGGGAATTGACATTAGGAGTCAATGCATAGAACTGAGCGCCATGGGCAAGGAGGAGAACCCCCAACTAGGCGGGTAAAACTTGATTTCCCTAACTTTTATGGGGATGACTTCAGTGTCTGGTTATACAAAACCAACCACTGTTTTTTCTATTACAACACATTACCCCAGCACAAACTAAGGTTGGTCTCTTTCCATATGGAGGGACAAGCCTTGGTTTGGTTTTAGGAGTTAGAAGAGTCAAGAAAGATCAAGGATTTGGAGAGTTTCACTAAGGCTTTCTTAGTGAGGTTTGGATCATCTTCATATAATGATTCAATGGAGCAATTGACCAAGCTCAAACAGTCTGGTACGGTAGAGGAGTATAAGGCTAATTTTGAAGCCTTATCTAACAATTGAGGGGTTTGTCAAATGGGTATAAGTTGAGCTACTTCCTAAGTGGGTTGAGGGATGAAATCAGGTTACTTATGAAAATGTCCAACCCTAGCAACCTATTGACAACATATAGTTTGGCCAAAATCCAAGAGGGAAACCTGGGGGTGAGAAAAAGAAACCAGAAAATTCCCAATCTCCACCAAGAAAATTCCAAACACAGCCCAGCCACAACAATTTTTAACCCCAATTCCAGCCTAAAAGCCATGATACCTATCCACAATAGATGAAAGAAAGGAGGGATAAGAGCGTATGCTACTCTTATGATTCCAAATGGAATCTTGGCCATTAATGACAACAACCTAAATTGTTTTTAGTTGAGAAAGCAGAAGAGGAGGTAGCTGAACCTCCCGTAGGGGAAGAAGAACCTGAGAAGGAAGAAATCCTAGACTTTGTGACTAATCTAGCACACCAGGAAATTTATTTGTATGCCCTTGTGGGATCTTTGACTACTAAGACCATGAGGGTGAAAGGCAGCGTGGGAACCTAAGAGGTGGTAATATTGATAGATTCGAGAGGTACTTACAATTTTGTGGACCCTTATGTGGTGAACAAAGGGAGAATACCAGNACTTCTCTTTAAAAACTCTTCCAATCCGAAACTAGTTTGAGGGGGTGGGAGCTTTGGCTCCTCCCCTCTCACTTCTCTCCTGTCCATATTTTCAGTCTATATTTTTTGTTTTTTATGTGCTTTATTTTCAGCTCTAATAAAGGTGAGCACTTTCAGGTGATCCCAATCTTAGCATAGCTTTGTTCCTCTTCTTCATTTCTGAGATCTGTGTCTTAGCATAGTCTCTTCTACACCTTCCAGAGAACCCATTTTTTTCATCCTTTCTCTTTGACTTGAGTGAAGTGATGAGCCGCCTGGAATTGACGCAATCTGGGTCAAGAGCTAGTCGAGAGGGACGGTGCGATGGCTATGGCTGGTGGCCGTGTGGCCGGTACTCGTGTGTAGGAGGAGCCGTTTTCATAGTGGAGGTTAGTGTCCGTGCTAGAGCTGGGTGCTCATGCCGTCTGGGCTTGTGAAGCTGATGCTCGCGGTGGGTGTGTCGTCTAGGCTCATGCCGGTGCTCGCAGTGGGCGACAGTCACAAAGAGGGGGACGGGCAAGGGAGAGAGCAACAGAGGGGGCAGCAGTAACGAAGGAAATGAAGGAAGCACTAGAAGAAGGAGAAAAAAGATAAAAGAATGTAGAAGGGGGCGGTGGGCTAAGAAGAGATAAAACCCTAAGCTCCCACTTGCAGTTTTTTATGTGTTTATGTATTTTTTTAATGTGTTTCTTTTTGCAATTTTTTTTAGTAAATAATAAAAAGAAATAGGTTATTGGACTCGGTGTCCATAGCAATAGAGTCTCGTACTCCTCCTCCTTGGGAGGACAGAGGGGGCTAGTGCCTCTCTTCTTTAGAAAAAGGGTCGCTTAGTTCTGTTTTTACAGAGCACTTTCTCTCACAAACTGAAAGGTTTGTTAGCAGAGAGTTTTATAGAAGTTAAGAAAATTTCCGCCAGAAAGGAATTTGTGAGCAGGGGTGCCCCAGAGTAGATATGTAGTTTGGCTTGTAGTCCAAGTTTTCCCTGTATTGATAAGTCACAACTGTAACTTCGAATAATTGAATGAAATGAAGTCTGTCTCCATAAATAAAAATAAAAATAAAAGAATAGTGGAGTTACAAGGATTATGTCCCTCACACTTGTTTGAAGAATGAAATCTTAAGAAGAATAATGAGCTAGAAGAAAAGGGGCTGGTATTGCAGTTAATCAAAGAAACAAAAGGGAGTCCAGCAAATGAAATACAGCCACCCATTCAACAACTCCTCAACCAATGCAGTAAAGTTTTTGGTGATCCCATAGGCTTACCCCCATCTAGATCCCGTGACCATGATATTAACCTTTATCCAAACACTAAACCTATTTCTGTGAGACCCATTTGATACCTGTACTTTAGAAAAGATGAAATTGAGAAGTTAGTAAAGGAGCTGCTCAGTTTTGGGGTCATTAGACCAAGCCAAATCCCCTATTCCTCCTTGGTTTTGTTAGTAAGGAAGGTCGATTGGTCGTAAAGGATGTGTGTGAATTAGAGAGCCCTCGATGAGGTGACTATGAATAATAAGTTTCCTATCCTAGTGGTGAAAGAATTTTTGGATGAGTTGAGTGGGGCAAGGGTGTTTTCCAAGCTAGATTTGTGATCGGGGTATCACCAAATAAGGGTGAAACTTGAGGATGTACCTAGAACCCATAAAGGGCTTTATGAATCTTGGTTATGCCTTTTGACTTAACTAATGCCCATTCTACCTTTCAAAGTTTGATGAATGAGGTTTTTATACCTAATCTAAAGAAATTTATCTTAATATATTTTTATGACATTTTGGTGTATAGCATGTCTATGGGGAAGCATGTACTACACTTAAAAAATGACCCAGGAAGTACTTAAACATGAACACTGTTTGTTGGCTGAACTCTCAAAGTATAGATTTGCTACTAAGGAGGTCATACTTGGGGCATTTAATTTCATTTGAAGGGGTTAGAGCTAACCTGAACAAGTTGTAAGCCAGGAAGGAGTGGCCATTTCCAACATCCTTACAAGCCTTGAGGGGTTTCTTGGGATTGACTGGGTACTATAGGAGGTTTATAAGGGGATATGGCAGCATAACAACACCATTGACACAACTTTTGAAGAAAGACCAGTTTGTGTGGAATGATGAAGCTAAGAAAGACCAGGTCATACAAGGTTGAAGGAAGCTGTAACACAGCCACCTGTGTTAGGATTTAGCCCTCCCTGACTTTTCTTTACCTTTTATTATTGAGTGTGATGCATCAGGAAGTGCTATTGGGATGTCCTAATGCAAAAAGGGAAACCTATAGCATTTTTTTAGTCAAGCTTTAAAGGGTAGAGTCTTGGCCCTATCAAACTATGAAACTGAGTTATATGCATTAGTGATGACTGTGCAGAAATGGAGGCCCTACTTGCTTGGGCACCCCTTTGTGGTCAAAACTGACCACCAACACCTTAAGTATTTACTAGACTAGAAAATAGGGACCCCTATGTAAATGGGTCTATAAGTTGATGGGGGTAAGACATGTTGGTGGAATGTAAGAAGAGGCAAGACAATAAAGTAGCAGATGCCTTATCTAGAATGTTAGAGGGTGAAATGGATAGGGTCGAGGCAACTCTAGTAGTGATTTCTTTTCCTACTGTGAAATGGATAGAAGAATGGGTTATTAAGGGGATCCTTAGGACCAGGAACTGCTGTTGAAATTTTAGCAAGAAAAGTTACTTTCTTCCTACTCAGTTAGAGATGACTTGGTGTTCTACAAGCAGAGGTTGTTAATTGGTGGCGATAGTGCCTTCAAAGCAAAAAGTATTGGACTGGTTACACAACAGTCTCATGGGTGGCCATTCAGGATATGAAAAAACTCTGCATTGAGTAAGGAGATATTTTTTTGGGTTGGCATCAAGAAGGATGTCAAAAAGTTTATTATGGGGCGTGACACTTGTCAAAGTGTTAATGCTGACTAGATCAGGTCCAGTGGGTTGCTACAACCCTTACCATTCCTTCCCAACCTTGGAATCAGATTACTATGGATTTTATTGAGGGTCTGCCTTTGTCACAAGGTTTTAACAACCTATGGGTAATAGTGGACAGACTCACAAAGAATGGGCATTTTACTCCTTTGCCCCATCCTTACACTGCCAAAATAGTGGCCCAACTCTTCACTAAGCATGTCCTAAAGTTACATGGAATGCCCAGTTCTATAGTTTCAAATCGGGATGGGACCTTCACCCACAATTTTTTACAAGAATTGTTTAAAATTCAAGGGTTTAACTAGCTTTCAGCACAGTATATCACCCCCTATCTGATGGCCAATCTGAAGCGGCCAACAAGTGTGTTGAAAAATTATTGAGATGCTTTTCTGGTGAAAGGTCGAAGGATTGGGCCCTATGGATTTTGTTATCTAAGTGGTGGTATAACACCAATCAACACTCATCTACTCGAATCACTCACTTTGAAGCCTTATATGTCTACCCTCCACCATGGTTAATGACTTATGTACAGAGACTAGCTAGGGTGGAAGCTGTAGAATAGACACTAAGGACATGGGAGCAAATCTTACAAATCCTCAAACATAATTTGCAGAGATCACAAGAGAAAATGAAAAGTTATGCAGACCTCAAAAGGAAAGAAATTGTTTTTCAAGAGGGAGACTGGGTTTACCTATGCTTATAGCCTTATTGCTAGTTGTCGGTGGCCCACATTTGGAATGCCAAATTAGCCCTGAGGTTACATTCCCTTTTAGATATGTCACCGTGTAGGATCTGATGGGAACCAAGGTGGGCCTAGTCTTAAAGATCCTTTGCAAGTTCCAGATGGGCCAATTACAAGATCAAGAGCCAAGAAGATCAAGAAAGCAATGCAAGGATTGGTGCAATCCACTTGGGATGAAGCTGGCAAGAGCCCAACACTCAAGATGGGTTTGAAAGAAGTAGAACCAGTATTGATCCATTTGATTCAAGCTGTGGAAGACATGACTTAGAGATAGGGCCTATTGTTATTGGAGGTTTTCAATTTATTAAAGTATTTATTTTATTAGTTTAGAATAAGTGGGCTTGAGGAAGCTTGGCCCACGTATGTTTTATTTCTTATGAACTAGATTTTTGGGAAGGCCTTGTATTGTGGCCAAGGGCTTATTTGGAAAGTTACATTTTAGGAACTAGGGTTTCAAAACTCGAGTTACTGTAGCATGACTGTAGCAGCCGTGGTACTGTAGCGTTGCACTGTTTATTAGGGGTATTTTTGGGACAATGGGCTTTATTTTGACTAGGATTCAATTAGGTTTTGGTTTAAATACTCTTTGTAGCCTTATTTGAAAGGTTAGACAATATTGAATTTATTTGTGAGTTGAGTTTACTCATCTTGTTCTTGATTGAATTTTTAAACTTATCAAAGGTAAATCACAACCTTTGTGGTGTTCCTCCTTGTAATCTGGGTTCTTGAGACGAGTTCTTCAACTGGTCTAGATTTTGATATAATCTAGATTCTTGAAACGAGTTCTCATTGGGTCTAGATTCTCCATCTATCGACTTGAGTTTGGCTTTCTTGGGTGTGTTTTCAAATTGATTGTGGGTTCAAGGGATTGTCTTCCTGGGAGTTCATATCAGGATCTATGGCCTACCGATTGCAACTTCCACCCACAGCATCGATACACCCTGTCTTCCATGCCTCACAGTTGAAGAAAAGGTTGGGTCACCAGATTACAACCCTTTCTACCTTGCCATCAGCAGATGCTCATGTTATTGATATGTTAGAAGAAAGTTTTGAATTTTTGGAGTTCTTAGAGATATTCTTTAAAAAGAGTCAAAACCTTGAGATTTAAGGGTTGGTATTTTAATTAAAAAGTTTGGATTTCTTTTATTAAAAAGTTTTGTGTTTATGTGAAGTGGATATTTGTTGTTGTTTTAAGCATGCTTCTAAGTATAGGACGTGATGATCTATATTGCAATATTTTGGTTTAAGTATGAGTGTTGAAGTTGGATAAAATTGTAATAAAAATCCAAGCGAAATGGCCTAAGGGTATTTTGACCTTAGTGTGATTTTTATGGTTGTGAATTGTTTTAAATTTTTCTAAGTTCATATTTGAGTTTATGACAAAATTTACATGAGGAATATAAAGTTTGGTGATTTTTATAGTTAGGATATGAAATCCTTAAGTTAGTATTTTTCACATTACTAAGTTATTAGTAATAAAGTTTCTAACTTTTATAATCCCTACTTATAGTTTCTCGTGTTTTGTGCTTAATCCTTCGTACCACGACAATCACTATAAGTTAGCTTTTAACATACTATCATATTACTAACTATGTGTGATGGGTAAGAGAACTACTGTATATGTATTTATGTTATCTTATATGCCATGTTATGCCATGTCACCTCATGTATGTCTATTACATATTAAACTTTGTCATGAAATACTTATCTATTACATAATTTATTCTATCACGTAATGCTATCTATTACACGTATGTCATGTCACGTAATGTTATCTGTTACACTATGTCATGTCACAAAATGTTATTTGTTGCTTGTTATGCCAGGTTATGAAATATTATTTGTTACATGTTATGTCATGCTATGAAATGTTGTCTGTCTCATATTAAGTTATGTATTTCCTCTCACATTCATGTCATGTCACATTATATCATGGCTTTTGTCCTTTCGTCTCTCGTCATGTTTTGTCTCAAGTACAATTTGTGTGCCTCGGGAACAACCTTTAAAGTCAAGTCAAATATGTTTTCATTTATTAGGACCCTAAGTGCTAGAATTGGATAATATCTTAGTGGAACTTCTTTGTTCATGCTGGAGTGTCTAATCTAGTGTGAAATTTCCTGGATTGACAAGATAAAGATCAATAGACTTCAAATGAGGCTTAATTATTGGTCACCAGAGCGAAGTCAGGCATTAATGTTGATGGTGCCACTCACATTTTAATTTCATGTTATACATACTCGTGTTGGTGTAGATACCTGGCATGGGATACGTACATTACGTGTGTCTACAGTAGGTGCAAATATCTATGTTATGATGCAGTAGTTGGTAGGGACACACGGGTCAAAGAGAAACTGTGTCGCACCCATATGTTCACATTTATTTATCATGCTTATTGAATAAGATTCCAAGTTCATGTATCTTCACAAATATGTTCATGCTATGTTCAAGTTCATGTATTTCACGTTCAGTCATGCTCAGTTCAAGTTCATGTAGTTCACGTTCAGTTGTATTTTAAGTTCACGTTCAGTCATATTTCAAGTTCACGTTCAGTCATGGTTCAAATTCATGTCATGTTAAGTTTCAAGTTTAGTTCACGTTTCAATTCAAGTCATGTCAGATTATACCTTGTTATACATTAAGTTATTTTATGCCTGCTTATGACTTTAATTATGCATTCATGCCTTTACTAGCATGCATGCATCATTAGTCTATGTGGAAGTTCTCTGTTAACTTGCTGAGATTTGTATTCAAATCTTACCATGGTAGTCCTAACTACCATTCCCCCGAATGGTAGGCAATGTGTTAGGATTAAGAGAGGAAAGAAAGCCTAGCCGATTGGAGGAGGTTCATTAGGTGACGCGATGAGGAGCTTATGGCCTCTATAGTTGATTTTTAGACAATATTATGGCATCATTAGTTGAGTTATGTGAGTTGCTCGACGAACTAGCCCAATGATTATGTTTTGGTGATGTAATTATAGAGCTCTGTCTCCCACACTTTTGAAATTACAGTCCTTTTGAGACTCGTACTTTTATCATGGATGTTTAGTATTCCAATATGTATGAATTATGTTTTAAGTATTTGTGATATCTTTAGTTGGTGTATAGTATTGCTTAAAGAAAAAAATTATCCGTTGTGAATATTGCATACTGTTAGATACATACTAGGCGCATTGCATCTTTAATTGTCATGAACGGGGGTAGGTAACTTTGTGTTTCATATCCCGATACTTCAGATGTCCTTTCGATTCCAAGTGAAATCTAGGGGCGTTACAGGCTTTGTAAGAAGGCATGGGTTTGACTTGCTTCACATTCAATCTCTTTAAAAGTGTACTACGTTTGACGTGTGTAAATGAGGTCCAAATTGAGGGTGGTGATGGTGCTATGTGTCAAAAAGGTTCCCTATTGTTTCTAGGATGACTTAGGCGTCCTACATGGCGAGGTGGTAGCTAGTTGATGATGTGGCATGCTAGACACCCATGGTGCTCTCTGATTGGCCCTTTTGGCACCCGAAAAGCATAAACTTTTTATTACACCATAAAATCTTAAAAAATCATACGAATATGATGGTGCAATTTATTTTGTCTAGTTATGATCCTAAATTCCTAAAACAATTTCAAAAGACATTTCATTCCCTTAGTGGATCATAATTCGACTATACTATCAACTTGAAACTTAACTAGTTCTTAATCCATGAATTTATCTTAAGTTTCATGGCATATCCAATGCATAAAATAAAAGAAATTCTTTCCATTCATATTTCTTTAGGGGTGTTACACTTAAACCCATTCAATTATTCAATCAACCCTACATACATTCCTTTACCATCTTTTTCTTAATTTCAAAGTCATAGCTTGTGACCCCTTGAGGTCACCATTCAAAACATTGCATCTAAATTCATATCCCGTCATACCATTTGCATCCATTTAATTGAACTACAAAATGCTCAATATCCTTCCTCCATACATGTATCATTCAACTCACATAGCACAATCCAAGACCCAACATACATTGATCCCAACACTTCAACATTGTACATAATCAAGCTCCATTCACATTCATCTAACCATCATTTTAATATGTGTAAAATGAAGAGAAAAGAATAGAAGTTATACCAAGACAGAGACTAGAATCCAAGTATTGAAAAATGGTTGGGTAAATGGTCAAAAGCATAGAGCAGCTATCGTTCATGGTGATTCTTCATTGTGCAGTAGCTTGAAATGAGGCTATTGCTTGTTGTTTGATGGTAATTAAGATATAAAATTATTTGTGTAGAGGAGTGACTAAATGGGGGATAATGTTTAAACTTGTGTAAATGGTTGGACTTACTTGCTGATATTTCTATTTCCTATTTCCTCTTTGCCATTTTTGCCTATACCTTATTCTTGGTGCAACCAACTTTGCTTGACTATGGAGGAGTCAAAATAGATGAAAGAAAGATGTAAGAATGATGTTTGTACTGTTTAAGAAAGTAGAAATGGGCTTAAGATATGGTAACCTGAGAATTTGGGCACTGGCTGCTACAACTATTGTTTAGGCTTCTAATTAGAATTCAAATTTGCTATAACTAAGTATGTTGGAAAGTAGGTGATGCTACTTGGTTTAAGAAGTTAGGACACACATACTGAAGGCTAAAAATGAGGAAGAAATGGTAGAAATTAAAACAACCATTGAGGAACTAGAGGGCTGAAGCTATTGTTGTGAATTACTACATAATGACTGGATTGTTGCCAATTTTCTATATTACAACTGCTACTTGACACTTCTAATGATGTTAGTTGATGCTTCTACAAGAAATTTTGATGGCTGGGTTAGTTAAGGCTTAGAGAAGTGAAATTCGAAAGTTTAAGGGGCTGGGACAGATCACATCTTTTGTCATTTCCTATTATTACTATCATTAAGTCACTGCAGTCATGACCACTTTGGGGTAATTTTTTTTTTTTTTTAGTTTCCATTACTAACATGGACCATATAGAGTGTTCTTAAGGTGTAGGAAATTAGGACACTTAGAGTTGAAACTAAAAATGGAGATCATGAAGTAGAAATTGAAAGGAATTCTAGAAATCGAACAACACTATGACCAATCCGAAGGATCATGTCAAAGCCATAACATTGAGAAGTAGGCGGACATATGATCAGCCACAGACAATAAATACCGAGCGAGATGCAGAAGCTGCCAAAAATGTAGAGTCCGAGAATAAGGAAACCGAGTACGATGTGAAAGAAACCGATCGGGATGTGACCGACCAGCAAGTTGAGAAGAATAAAGAGAATAATGGGGCCGCAAAACCCAAAAAATCCAAGGAGTTTATTTTTGAAACTTATTCTCTTTCAATTTATGATCCACCGATTCCTTTTCCGTAAAAATTAAAAAAAATAACAAGATTGATAATTAGTTTCTAAATTTCTGAGTATATTTAAGCAACTGCATATTAATATTCCTCTCATTGAAGTTTTAGAGCAAATGCCTAAATATGCAAAATCTTCGAAGGATATATTATCAAACAAGCGAGATTTGGAGGAGCATGAGACTATAATGCTGACTGAGGAGAGCAGTGCAATTTTACAAAAGAAGTTGCTGCCTAAGTTGAAAGATCGGGGAGTTTCACGATCCCTTGCACTATAGAAAATTCATATTTTGATAAAGTTTTATGTGTCTTAGGGGTAAATATTAATCTAATGCCTCTCTCTGTTTTCAAGAAATTAGGTCTTGGAGAAATAAAGCCGACCACCATCTCTCTACAGTTGGTGGACATATATATTAAATACTCGAGAGGACTCATTGAGGACGTACTAGTGAAAGTTAATAAGTTCATCTTTCCAGCCGACTTCGTTGTACTCGATATGGAGGAGGACGAGGAGATCCCTTTGATACTGGGCTGACCTTTCCTTGCGACAGAGAGAACTTTAATTGATGTTCAGCAAGGGAAACTCATTTTGAGGGTCGGTGAGGAGTAGGTCACTTTTGACATATTTAAATCTACGGAATTCACTTCTGAGGTGCATTCTTGTTTTCAAATAAGTGACCAAGACATGGTCAAGGCCGATGAGACTTATGGAGCTCCAAAGCTACCACTTGAGGTATGTCTTACTCACTCTACATCTATCGAATTCGAAGATGGAGAGGTTAGATAGTGTGAGAGATATTTGGAGGCGACACCATCCTTTCCTCCTTCAATTAAACCGAAAGTGGAAGAATTAAACTCATCTCAGCCAACATCTCCAAGTAAGGAACCACCCAAGCTTGAACTCAAACCGCTTCCATCAAATTTAAGGTACGCTTTCTTGGGCCAGGACTCTACTTTTCCAATTATTATTAACAGTTCCTTGAGTGATATGGAGGAAGAGAAGTTGCTGAGAGTCTTGCGAGAACACAAGATGACCTTGGGTTGGACCATCTCGGACATCAAGGGAATTAGTCATTCAATTTGCATGCACAAGATTTTAATGGGGGATAATTTTAAACCTTTCATCCAACCCCAGAGGAGACAGAACCCAGCAATGCAAGAAATGGAGCATAAAGAGGAATTAAAGCTTTTAGATGCAGAGATCATTTATCCAATCTCAGATAGTGTATGGATAAGTCCAGTGCAAGTCGTGCCAAAGAAAGAAGGGATAACCGTGATCAAGAATGACAACAATGAACTCATATCGACAAGGATGGTCATGAGATAGCGAGTATGCATAGATTATCGAAGATTGAATGATGCAACTCTAAAAGACCATTTTCCCTTACCTTTTATTAATCAAATGCTAGAAAGACTTGCCGGCCATGCTTCTTACTGTTTTCTAGATGGATATTCCGGTTACAATCAGATAGCCATTGCACCTGAGGATCAAAAGAAGATCACTTTCACCTGTCCTTATGGCACTTTTGCATATAGGCGCATGCCTTTTGGTCTTTGCAATGCGTCAGCCACTTTCCAAAGATGCATGATGTCCATCTTTTTGGACATGGTGGAAAAATTTTTTGAAATCTTTATGGATGACTTCTCGATTTTTAGTCACTTTTTTTATAATTGTTTATCTAATTTATCTTTGGTTTCGCAAAGATGCAAGGAGACAAACCTTGTTTTAAATTGAAAAAAGTGTCATTTCATGGTCAATGAGGGAATAGTGCTTGACCACCACATTTCCTTCAAGGGAATTGAGGTCAATCGAGCAAAGATAGAAGTTATTGACAAACTCCCACCACTGACCAATGTGAAAGACGTGAGGAGCTTCTTGGGTCACGCCGTGTTCTATCGTTGGTTTATCAAGGATTTTTCCCAAGTTACTAAACACCTCTGCATTCTATTGATTAAAGATACTCGATTTGAATTTTCTAATGAATGTTTGCATGCTTTTGAAACATTGAAAAAGAAATTAATTTCAGCACTTATCATTGTATCACCGGATTGGAATTTACCTTTTGAATTAATGTGTGATGCTAGCAATTATGCCATAGGCGCTGTTTTGGGGCAGAGAAAAGATAAAAAAAATTTCATTTTATTTATTATGCAAGTCGGACCTTAACAAAAGCTTAACTTAATTATGCTACTACTAAAAAAGAACTGTTAGCAGTTGTGTTGGCCTTTGACAAATTTCGTCTTTATTTGATAGGTTCAAAGGTGGTCGTCTACACCAATCACTCAGCTCATAAATACTTGTTGTCAAAGAGGGACGCCAAACTAAGACTGTTAAAATGGATTTTGCTATTACAATAGTTCAATTTAGAAATAAAAGATAAGAAATGTACTGAGAATGTAGTGGCCGACCACTTATCTCGTCTTGAGCTTAAAGAGGCGGTTGGAGAGGACAAATTTCCAATTAATGTGACCTTTCCGTATTAGCAATTAATGGCTATACAAGTTGTTTCATGGTATGTCGAATTCCCAATTAATGTGACCTTTCCGTAAATTATTTGGTGTCCAAAATTCTACCGGCCGAGATGACATATCAATAAAAGAAGAAATTCTTCTATGACTTGAAATATTATTTTGGGAGGAAACTTTTCTATACCGGCACTACGCAAACCAAATAATCAGGAAATGTATGCCTAAGGAGGAGATGGAAAGCATACTCAGACATTGCCACTCATCGAAAGTGGGTGGCCACTTTGGTGGAGCAAAAACAGCAGCAAAAGTTTTACAATGTAGCTTTTATTGGCTAACTATTTTTAAAGACTCTTTTAATTTTGTTAATTTATGTGATCATTATCAAAGGGTTGGCAACATTTCTAGGAAACATGAGATGCCTTTAAATAATATTTTAGTGATTGAATTATTTAATATTTGCGGTATAGATTTCATGGGTCATTTTCCATCCTCATATTCTAACAAATTTATTTTGGTTGTTGTAGATTATGTCTCTAAATGGATGGAAGCGGTCGCCTTGCCGACCAATGATGCAAGGATCGTAGTGAATTTCCTGCAGAAGAATATTTTTTCCCAATTTGGCACCCTGAGGCCATAATCAGTGATGGAGGTAAGCATTTTTGTAATCGCCAATTTGAAGCGCTACTGACTAAGTATGGAGTTACCCATCATGTGGCGATATCATACCATCCTCAAACGAGCGGCCAGGTTGAGGTGTCTAATCTGGAGGTGAAGCGCATACTGTAGAAGATCGTGAAAGTCTCTTGGACAGATTGTGCTAAAAGGTTAGATGATGCGCTATGGGCCTATTGAACATCATTCAAAACACCGATCGGGATGTCGCCTTATCAACTCGTTTATGGAAAAGCCAGCCATCTACCCATGAAGCTAGAACACAGCGCCTATTGGGCGACGAGAACACTGAACTTTGATATACGAGCGGCTGGCAAGAAGATAATACTGCAAATCAACAAGATGGATGAGTTCTGCAATGATGCTTATGAGAATACTTGGATTTACAAAGATAAAACTAAAAGATGCACGATAAGCATATTCTGATAAGAGAATTCGAAGTCGGGCAGAAAGTTTTATTATTTAAGTCAAGACTTCGACTCTTCCCGTAAAGCTACACTCTTGGTGGTCAAGACCGTTTGTGGTGACCAAAGTCTTTCCCTATGGGGCGGTTGAAGTCCATCATGATACAAAATGCACATTTAAAGTAAATGGATAGAGATTAAAACCCTATGTGGATGGAGACTTTAACTCAGAAAAGTGTTCTATCGATCTCACCAGTAATAAATGATGAGAGGACAATGTCTAGTTATAGACTTTAAATAAAGCACTTTTGGGAGGCAACCCAAGTTTTTGTTTTATTTGATTTTTTTGTTAATATTATTCCTTTGGCTTCATCTTGCAAGAATGAAGAGGTAAGGAGATCTCCAAGGAGTACACAGCTGCACCTTCAAAGAAAATATTCAATTGGCAGAACTGGAAAAACAATCAGGGGAGCATCTCTTACCTTCTCTCATTCCTTGCTTTAGTTTTTCTTCCTTTTTTCCATTGAGGACAATGTGATATTTAAGTTGGGGAGGAAAATATATTATTTTATTTATTCAAAAAAATAATAATAATAACAATAATAATAATGATGATGATAAAAACAGTATGGTTTGTTGAATAAAAAGCCTATGATAAGAATATGATTGAAATTGATTATAATTTTTAGAAAAAATTCTCATTACTTAAGTCTAGTTGTTAATTCTTTACTTGATCTTACTTAATTTGATATTTTCTATACTCAATAATTGATTCTTATGATCATTAATCGTTTTGAGTACGTAGAGAAATTTTATGTGAGTTTTGTAAATTTGTATGGTCTCTACTTACTACAAAACTTGTTTGATTACACTCGAGGCAAAATCCTAGATAGAATATTACTGGAAAAATGATTAAGGCATTCTTTAGACCGATTGAGCCTTTCAATTTTACCCATTTATTATCTCTATCCCTAGCCACCCCTTTGGGCTTTATTGAATTATATTTTGGCCTTATATTTTTTTCCTCTTGTAAACCTCATATTCCCTACCCTATTTTGAGCTTAAACACTGATTTCCTTACCTTTCAAGAGAACTAAGTTTACATAAAGTCACAAACTCATAAGAGCATAAAATGCAAGAGAGGTAGAATGTCTACGAAGTAAAGTTAATTATAGCCATATTATTAAAAACATAAGTTTGGGAGTGTGAAAAATCAACTCGTCTACTGTGTGGCCAACAAGAAAAGGCTGACAAGAGTTATCCACAAAGTTAGTCGAAAATGTATGGATTATTTAAAAAAAGAAGGAGAGAAGTCCAACTTGCCGAATAAAAGGGTAAAGAGATAGATACTTGAAAGTGCAATAAAAAAAAGTATGTTGAGGGATTTACAATGATTGAGAAGAGATGTTAAAAGTGAGAATGCTCTATTTGTTCTGTTGGTGTTCAAAGTTAAGTTCTCTTGCTTTGTTTGAATCCTACCTTTTCTTTGTAGCCCTCACCCTAGCCTTACATGACAAGTTTAATAAAGACCTATTGATCCTTGGTGATAGTTTCTGTTCTACACTAGTGAAGAGTTTTTTGAAAAGCAAGCCTATGGAGTATTTAGAGATCCATTATTTATTTACTTGTTTGCATAAAACTATCCGGGAAGCTAATGATGAAGTGAGAATGATGGGTATGCATGAATGTGGGGATGGATAATGCGGTGGAATTGAGTTTTGAATTAACCTTTGGACTTGATTAATCTTGAATAATTCCTTTGAATTATAGACTTTAGACAATCTTTGAGGCAATAAATTTTATGAATCAAACTAATGTTTGTTTTAATTGTCTTTCTTTTCTTCTTTGCTCGAGGGCAAGCAAGGTTTAAGTTTGGGGGTATTTGATAAGTTTTTTTTTTTTTTATGATTTTTATTACTCTTTTATTTATGAAAAGTGTCAGTTTTCCTTTAATTCTAATGATTTTATTCTATTTCTATATGTGTTATTTATTTTCTTGGATCTGAAGGAATGAAAAAATTTAGTGTAAAAGGAGAGCATTTTGTTACCAAAGTAGAGAGCACGGTTCTAGACCAATGAGAGGCAACGAGATCTGAAGAGAGCTGATGAGATTTGGCCGAGGAGCTTTGTCCCGTGGGCAACAAAGAGATTTCTCTCGCCTAAAGACGAAAAGACTTACCTCTCGGTAAACCAGAAGGCGCGACCAGAAGGCACGACCAAAAGGCACGAAGACTTGATGACAAGGCTCTAGGCAGTTAGATTAGGCAACTAGTCTAACCGACCAACTTAAAAGACCATCCTAAATGACATCATGGGCAACAACGAGACACAAGGCTAGTAGCTTTACTGCTCGGTAAGTTGGTGTGAGGGTTCTATCTTCTCAATCGGAAGTCTTTCCTCTCGGTAGGTGAGGAGACCAATTATATTCAGCGTACACAGCATCTACCCGGTGGGATAATTCCTATCAACCGGGATCAATCTACTGCTGACTGCCAAATTTGAGTTCCGCAATCAATGTGTTGGCGACCAAATCCTCCCAAACTCCACAATTCAAGCCAAATATCACTAAATCTTCCATTCTTGGGATAATTCCTTTTATGTTAACATTTATCTTTAGAAACTATTTTTCAGATTTTCAGGCTAGATTGTAGCCGCATTTATCTTGTTTCCAGATTTGAGTTTTAACATCTATTTAATCCCTTCTTGTGGGATGAATAGGGGAGTTTTTTTGAGTTTTAGAAAGTTTGAGTTTAGGTTTCGATATTCCAGAGTTTATTATTTGAGTTTCTTTCAAGGAGGCAGATATGAGGGAGCAGAGGTTAGAGCCGCATGCTTCATCAACTGATTCCAACAAAGAATACCAGTTTTATTGTTTTTCTTTTTAATTTCATTATGAACTAATTTTATTTTCTAGAGTTTTAATGTAGCCTAGCATTGAACACAATTTATATTCTAAGTTATTTTATTTTTAATATTTCCATGATTGAGTGTTTATTCCTTGTTCTTAATGCTTGCAATTTTCTAGCTAACTATTGTGCAATCTATTGAATTACAATAAAATCGAGATGTGATTTGTGATTAAAGCTCTAGGATTAAGCACCATTAGTTGAGCGAAAGTAGAGATATTTCACAGCGATTAGTGTGATTTCCAAGAAAAATCTAAAGAACTTAATGAGTCTCCAATTAGTTAAATTCACATAGAAATATAGAGTTATTAGTTGTAAATATTTTTTATATTGTTCGAGAGAAAATATTGAAATAGTTAAGGGATTTTTATCATCAACTTCGGATAATTGGAATTTTATGACAAGGAAGAATAAATTATGTGGGATTTGTTAAGTGAAATCAAACACTCTAGATCTATTTTTATCATCTTTAAAATCTTAATTTTAATTCTATTGTGTTCAATTTAATTTAGATAATCCATTCTTCAAATTTTAGTTTTTCAAATAGTAATTAATTTAGTCAATTTCAATACTCAATAACATAATTATTTCCTGTGGATTCAATATCCGTTTTCTTTAAAACACTTTACTACTTGTTATGATTATGTGTACTTGCAATATATTTTTAGCACAATAGTGTTATTCTCTGTTATTATTTTGGTTGAGAATTATCCTAGTTGTATTCAACAAACTGTTGAAGCTGAACTGCCTTGTTCTTAAACAGTATAAGGTTGTTTCTTAATAAAAATAAAATATTACAGTCTCAATTTAGAAACAAAACATCTCATAGTCCCAAACGATATGACCGAATTAGTAGGAGTTGAATACAATTTGAGGTAGTCACTTGTAAGCCTCTTAACAAACACGTGATTTTAATTAGTTTCAAAGTAACAGAACGTTTTGCAAACGAAAAAATCTATATCGAAAATCCAGGAAAACAAAATATAGAAATGATTTGATTTGTAAGATTTAAATTTGTAAATTTTTCTTACAAATTAAATGTGGCAACATCAACATTATGCAGTGTATGTAGTCCACACTAGCTTATGAATAGAATTATTTTCATTAGCAAAAGTTGCTCTTTAGCTATTGTCGGTTAGTATTTTGGCTGAGAATTATTCTAGTTGCATTCAACAAATTGTTGAAGCTAAATTGTATAGTTCTTAATTAATATAAGGTTGTTTATTCAAAAATTAAAAAAATACCAAAGTCATAATTTAAAAAAAAAAAAAAAAAAACTAAACAATGCTATAGCCTCAAAAGAAATTAGCAAAATCTGCTCTTTAGCTTTTGGAAAAGAATATTCTATTATACGGCCTCTATCTTTATTTACAATTTTACTTACATAATCATACGTGCTAATGTGTCAGGTTTTGGTAATGGTGAAAATTTTAAAATTCAAAATCTAAAATTCAGATAAAAAATAAAATACTAGTAAGATAGGACTGCCATTCAGTACATATAATATTGTATGTAAAATTATACGTACACGTAGCACTACTCTTTGAGCATATTTTTTTATATAGGAAAGATATAATTTCATTTCATCGTAAACTGAAAAACTCCCACCAAACCATTAAATCATCAACATATCTTGCATATCTAGCAAGTGTGTGAGCTGCACCATTTGAAAATCTGTAAGCATGCTCTATTGTGCAATTCTGAAATCTTTGTATCATCTGTCGTACATCTAAAACCAGATTTCCCAATAATGAATCAGATTGCTGTAAGTCTTGAACTTCTTGCACTACTAAGAGAGAATCACTTTCAATGATCAAATGTTATAATCCAAGTGGTATACATAATTGTAAACCTCTAAAGATAGCCAACAATACTATATCAGAAGATTCTTGAACTGCTACCTCTCTTTTTGTTGTTTCCATGATGACCTCCCATGCACAGTCCCTAAGTACTGCACCATTTCCAGCATATCCTTGTTCATGAAAAATGGCTCCATCAATATTAAGTTTAACAGCATTGTGGTGTTGGCTGCCATTTAAATCTAGTATACATGCTACCCAGAGATCATGCTACCCAGAGATCTGTCCTTTGCTACCTCAAAACTATTCTGCATAGTCAAAACCTGGTTGAATATTTCCTTTGTAGAGAGCTTGTTGTCTTCAAATAGCATTGATTTCTTCTATATATACCAGCTGCCCCATGCTAACAAGAAAAATCTTTCCAACGCTCTTTATTTCTTGCTGTCTTGCACATGTATGAGTAAAGATTTTTTATTGATTTTGGAAAATGAGAGAAAAAGTTAAATAAAAAAACATTTTTAAATAAGTATTTTATTGAAGTTTGTGAAAGTGAATAGATAAAGTAAAAAAAGTTGTTTGAACTTTGAATATACTTTTTTTATTTTGTTTTTTTTTTCAAGTTTGTAAAAATTATATTGATTTTTTATATTTAAGTAATAATTAGATAATGATTATATGAAAAAGTTGAAAATTTAAAATTTGACTCAATTTCACTTCTAAGTTAGCCATCGGAAGCATCCCCATTAGGATCACCTGGTGCCCCTTTCCTTTGCCTGTAGATTGTACGTGGAAGAGATCAATGAGGTTTCCGGTTGGTAGAGAATTATCTCAACATACGACATATGAAAAATTTAACCTGCATGTTAGATCTTGCTTAGGAAAGAAGCAAAACTATATATAACACAGATGTTACATATATATAGATAGTATGTATGACATATACCAAAAACATATATATCATAGGACAATTCAAAAATGACATAAAACACATATTAAACCATATTTTATCCATGACTAATAATATAATGTACAATAATATATATTTATAAAATAAATGGAAAATTCTATATACCATATTCTTATCTCACATTAATGATACCAAAGAAAATTAGATATCTGCAACCCTATGATCTGTAACCTTCGATATTAATGATTTGCAACCTCATACAATATTAGTCATGTGTCATGTGACAAAGAGATATATTTCCATTAATAAATGAAGATATGAAAGAGAGATTGGATGGAGTAGTTACAACAATTAGTGAAATTATCAAGGTTAATTATACCTAGAATACTCTTCTCTTGGAATCAAAACATATAATAATATGTCAAATCATTGGGGTTAAACATAATCTTAATCAACATATAAAGATAGTAAAAGCCAAGATTTCTACTCGATGATTACTATGTAATGTGTTACTAACAGACACTTTTCTAGCTGATGATTACAAGGAAATGTGTGATTATTGTTCCAAGTTTTTGAAGATTAATTGACATTTTTTATCCAAAATGATCTTAAACAACATGGAATCGTCTTTATCTTAAGGGAATGGTCCACCAAAACCAGATGTCATAGAAGCTATTTAAGAAAGGTTCTAAGTGGAAGTACTAATATGTGATAGCCTGCATTCTTGGAAAAATAATCTGGGTATAATCCTCTTGGGAAAAGCAAAAAAAGAAAAGGAAGTGATAGCCTGCATTCTCGCTACCTGCATGGCAAGGCTCATCTCCCACTTGGATCACTCCATCATCTTTGTAATTCTAGCATTCTCAATTGGCTGCAAGGCATATGGTAGTCTAGTGGAGAAGAAGAGCAGTCCCCTGTTCATATTCGGAGACTCTACTGTGGATCCTGGCAACAATAACCACATCGACACCATTCCTGAGAACCGAGCAAATTACAAGCCATACGGACAGAATGGCCACTTTGCAGAACCTACAGGGCGTTTTTCTGATGGCCGTGTTATTGTAGATTTCATAGGTAATTGTGATTCTCTTCGCTTCATTGATATTTATATATATAGTTGAAATGGATACGAATGATGGGAAGTCGTGATAAAAGCCACGAAATTTCAGTGGACTACCAATTTTGCTGCGCAAATATAAGCCAATTTAATGGGCTGCTTCCAATAATGTCACTAGAAGCTAGCTTTCCCATTCAATACTTCATCTCCAACCACTCTAGCTTTATCTTCAACTCCCCATAAGCCTGGATTTCCGATGTTTTAATGATTTCCTGTCCAACAAAAGAAAGGATCAGAATAAATGAAATGATTACTAGACCTTGACCATCTTGTAGTGGGTAAAAACAACATGGTTCTCCAAGAACTTTCGACCCTTTTTATCTCAAATCTTTTATTTACAGATAAGCTAACACGCTTAGTTATCCTTCCTAATACAGCTGAATATGCAAGGTTGCCAAGCATTCCTCCATTTTTGCAACCCTCAGCTGAATTCTTCAACGGTGTTAACTTTGCCTCTGGTGGGGCTGGAGTCCTCCCAGAAACCAATCAAGGACTGGTAACAAATTCATTCTAGTGCCTTCTTTTTTTGTTTAGTTGTTTTGTTAGCAAAAATGTGGGTTCTGTTCCTTATATTATATGTGAGAGATCATTGTCATCCACGGACTTCCTAAATCAGTGGAAATTTTAGGTGAGGTCCTGTTCCTAATCATTTATGTTGTTATTAGGTGATAGATCTTCAGACACAGGTGAAATTTTTCGAGGAGGTTCAAAAATCATTGACAGAAAAGTTAGGAGATGCCAGAGCAAGGGAGATTGTCTCAGAAGCTGTTTATTTCGTCAGTATTGGAAGCAATGATTACATGGGTGGCTATCTAGGCAATCCAAAAATGCAGGAAAATTATAACCCAGAACAATATATTGGGATGGTCATTGGGAACTTGACTCAGGCAATCCAAGTAAGCCTTTTTTCCTCCAGGAAGGTTTTAAGGCAGCAGCAGCTGCAGTGTCCTTGTTTTCTAACTGATTTGAGGTTTCTTACTGCATATATCTGTGAATCATTCAGGTGCTGTATGAGAAAGGAGCAAGAAAATTTGGGTTTCTGAGCTTGTCTCCACTAGGTTGCTTACCAGCACTTAGAGCTCTGAACCCAAAGGCCAGCGAGGGTGGATGCTTTGAAGAAGCATGTGCACTTGCACAAGCACATAATAATGCTTTAAAAGCTGTTCTGACAAGCCTTGAACATCTACTGAGAGGATTCAAATACTGCAACTCCAACTTCTATGATTGGCTTCATGATAGAATAATTAACCCCTCAAAATATGGTTAGTGTGTTGTACCTTCTTCCCAACAGCAGAATTGATTCATTAAAAAATACAAGCATCATAAGAGCATAAAAAATTTGCATTGTCGTTTCCATCTCTAGAAATGATACTTTTTGCCTTAAATTTTATCAATTTTAATGGCACTTACTGATATGATACATCTTAAATGAACAATAACTTCATATGCGTCACATCAGCATGTATGACTGTGAAAGTTGTAAACAAGTTGTTATATAGCAGTAATTCTATCATTTCTCATTCCAAAATATAAAATGAAGAACATAATTTCTCTTTTATCTCAGGAATGGATCATGAAATTTGCCATCAAGTAATGCACAACTCATGAATAGCGCATATTTGTCCTCACATGATGATCCTCTTAAATGTAGTATAGCGCACCATGCACAAAAACTGAAAAGAGTAGTTTAAGAGATCAAATATCCAATGAAAATTGTCACAAACTTTTGATATGTGAAGGTTTCAAGGATGGAGTGAATGCTTGCTGTGGAACCGGACCATATGGAGGCGTCTTCACCTGTGGAGGCACAAAGGATGTCCCACATTACGACTTATGCGACAATGTAGGAGATTACGTGTGGTGGGATTCTTTCCATCCAACAGAGAAAATCCATGAAGAATTTGCCAAGGTTCTCTGGAATGGACCCTCTTCTGCTGTGGGGCCGTACAACCTGCAAGAACTTTTCCTTGGCAAGGAGACGCTGACTATTGCTGATGAAGTTGATGACCCCATCAGTGTCAGCCAGCAATTCAGCTACTAGTGTTGGGATTGCTTTTCTCATGGATTAATACCGTATACAGTTTAGGGTATGGAAAGCTCGCAATTTTTTTGAAAAAAAATAAAATTTATTATTAAAAAAATAATTTTTTATATGAGTTTCAAATTTACTTACTTTTTCAAAAAAATATGCGGGCTTACATGTTTTAAAACTTCAAATATCATTTCTCTTTTCATTTTTAACTCCTTGATCCTGTTTTCTTTCTACCGACCTGGAATTCTAGTTTTGGAGAATAATATATAAGCTTTTGATTCTCTATTTCTCATCTTTTTATATTTTCTTTCCTAAATTGTTAAAATAAGATATATTATTCTCAAATTCCTAATGTCCAAAACGTTGCAATCTGAAAGTATAGATATTAAATGAGTAACTATTAAATATTCTAACAAATATAGATATATATATATTTATATGAGGGGTGCTACCCGCCCATGTATGGGCGGGGTTGACCTCTTGGGTCCAAAAGTGAACAAAATTACATTTTTAGACCCAAATTAAAATTTTAGATTTGTAAATATGACTATAATCTAAAAACTAATAACATATATTTATATAAAATATATATAAGTAGCGAAGTGGGGGTGGTGAAGTCCCAAGCCTGTCGTGAGTATGTAATGTACGCATCCCATCTTTGATCATGTTGGGACACTCTTTGATCATTCGTTTGGGTTGTCCGCATCTGAAACAGACTCCATATTCGTAACAGCATTCTTCAACATGAAGTTTGCCGCACTTCACGCACTCTTTTACCCTTCGTTAGACTAGAAAAATGCCTCTTCTTCTCAGCCCTACTGCTTGTAGAAAATGACATGACCTTCTTTTGTTCAAAATTGATCTAAGCGGCCAAACCTATCTGCTCTACCTCTACTATCGCAGCAATGTTTACCAACTCTTAATAGTTCTCAATCCTAAGACAAGCCACTTGGCTACGAATCCTTGGAACTTCTGTGCTTACATCTTTTTTGTAGAAATCAAGTGAGGTACGAACCTCCCTAACGCCATGAATATGACAGCTCCACAGTTAAGCTACCTTGTGATAGAGATGAAAACTCCTGCACCTTCTATTGTTTGAAAAAATTTGGAAAGAATTTGTTGTAAAACTCCTTATTAAATCTTCTCCAAGTCAAAGCGACTAGCATTCCTAGTTTCCTCGTTAGAAGCAACCTCCGTGTATCCCACCAAATGCAACTTCTCTTTGAAAAAGGTACCCTGCGTATAGTACCTGTTGGCCCTCCGTGCATCCACAAATCTCATGTCCTTTCAAGATCGATAATCCACTTTTCTGCCCTCAGGCACCCTTCGTTACTAGAAAAGTTTGGATAATGATGAACCAAAAACATTTCGTAGGAACAACCCCTAAGCACGTTCTAGGTACGTGCACTTGCTGTTGTTGCTGATGTCTAAGCACATTAGTCAACAAACATATAGCTTCAACTAATCCTTGCCCTCCACCCATTGGAGGATTCTGTTCTTCCTAGTAGTTATCTCCACCGAGGTTTCTAGGTGTTCTACTACGCGTCATGCATTACTTCCTGAAACACATGTTTAAGTGTAACAGCTTCACGTACTAACTCTTATACTTAGGAAATTCAAGTCTAAAGAAAGACTAAAATCTCAATCATATATCTTAGTACAATTCCTAGTGACATGTGGGTTTAATCCAGAGATGTATTGCTCTGATACCACTCTTTGACACTCCCAATCTCCGCTTGGGATTTGGCGGTGTATGAAGTGTCGGGACAAGCAACAGAATGTTACTTGCCCCTGTTCATGATAGATAAAAATGCAATGCACCTAGCATGTATCTAACAATATGCAATATTCATAACAGATAATTCTTTTTCTTTGAGCAATTATATGTACCAGATATAACATAACTCAAAATAACATAAGCATACTTCATAATTATATGATAACAGGCGTCCAAAAGGTACAGTACTTGTCCAAAAAGTCTATAACAACATGAGTACTGGAGATAGTGCTCATTTAAGTATGGTAATTAAAGAAAACATAACTACTAAGCTAGCTTGATGAGTCGCTCTTGCAAATCGACTAAGATAGCCACGATCATATCTAAAAATTGGAGCACTAAAGTGATAAGATCCTCGTCGTCACGTCGTGGCCTAGTCGACCTCCTCCAGGTGATCCTTTACTGACTTTCCACATCCTAACACATGATCTACTATTCTAGGGGATGGTTGTTGGGACTACAAATATTAGCAAGTTAACAACCGACTTAAACTAGCATTATACAAATGCATGCATAACAATAAAAATACATAAATGATGACGTGAACAATGAGAGTGGCATGAATTAAACATGAACTAAACATAAAATTGAACATGAATTTGGAATCTTGTTCAATAATAAACTAATATAAACATGAAATTTGAATGCTACACAGGTCCCCTTGAGTCATGTGCCCCTGTCGGTACCACATCACATCACATCGCAGGTACCTACACCAACTGTAAGTAAGTTAACATACACATCATACCACAAGTATCTACACCTATTGTGACTATGTAATGTATGCATCCAATAATAAGTATCTGCACCTACTTTGAGTACGTATAACATGTAATTGAACTGTGGTTGGCAACACTAGCATTGGTGCCTGACTCCACTCTAGCAACTAGTTACTTAGATCCCATTCGAAACTTGTTGACGATACTTTATCAATCTAGGAAATTTCACACCAAGTCAAACACTCCAGTTTGAACAATGAAGTTCCAGTAGGATAATGCATCATCCTAACACTTAGGGTCGTGATAAATATAAAAAACTATTAACATGAAAATACTATTTACATGACATGTTTATGCTTGTGACATGATGTGACATAAAGTAAATGATTGTGCGACTAATAACATTGCAAAACAAGACATGACATGTATGTGTGACTAATGGTATGGCATGACATAACGTGTAACTGATAAATATGTACTTGGAAGTAAATCATGGTATGACATAACATAACCTTGATAATAAGCATAACAGACATAAATGGTGGTTTTCTTACCACCACACATACACAAATATTCTAAAACTTAAGTTAGAGGCTAACTTACAATGATAACATGTGATATATAAAATTGCGTGAACTGAACAAAAGATATTTCTAAAGGTCAAAATATCCTACTAAACAGTTAAAAACATAAAAATTTACTGGCTTACGAAAAAATTACCCTTTTAAGCCTCTACTTGTGAGAAATGACAATTTTGTCCCTAAATTAAGTGTTTTGCATACTAACTCTAAATTCTACCAAGATTTACATTTCTCATATAAATCTTGTTCTAATTCTAAATATGTAATAAGAAAAATTTTAAACAAACCACAACCATATAAACTAAGCAATGGCCGAAACATACTTAAGGCAAAATTCTTGATTTTTGTTGCAATTCTTTCAAATCTCAACTATCATGGTTAAACCAATTCATGTAACATGTAAAAACCACATCTTTTTTCTTTTCTTTTCTTTTCTTTTTTTTTATCAAAAGCATACTAAGACCAAAAAATATGCACTCTACAAAAACCAAAATCTCCTCATGCCAAGAATAGCGTCAAGACACTAAGGTTAGGTTTAGATGTTGAGATAAGATGAAAATTTTTGAAAATTTTATGAATAATGTTAAGATGAAAGTTTAAAATATTATTTTTTAATATTATTATTATTTTGGGATTTGAAAAAGTTGAATTAGAATTTGAAAAAGTTGAATTGTTTATTATATTTTATATGAGAATTTGAAAAAGATGTAATGATAAGATGAGATGAGATAGAGATGGGATTTCTCATCTTTGCCCCCAAACATAACCTTATCTTAGACAAATAGAATACTCCTTAATGCACTTGACCTAACACTTCTCCAATAAACTCTAAGGACTCCAAAATTCCATAAACTCTCTCTTTACAAGCTAATAAATCTTGACCGAAGTGGCAATCATGCTTGAATATCAACCAAAAGCACAAAATCAACACTTAAACTACTCGGCATGCTTATAAGGTCCAATCTGAGTATCATGTGTTCTTGAGTTAGAACAAACACATTAAAATCTAAATATCCACCATGTAAACCTTAAAGAACAAAAATGTATACTTAATAATATAGTCCTAAACATGATCCTAGCATTAAATCTAAAAATCATATGGCAAAAGTTTCACAAAAACTCAAGCAACCTGAAAGCATGCTTCCAATAATTACTCAAACCAAATCTACTAAAAAAAGAACTCTTAACATCTAAATGAATGTTTTAAAATCATCATATAAGAATTTCATAGCCATTGGACTAGACTTTAAGTACCAAAAATATCAAAACCTCAAAACAAAAGCTGTTTTGTATGTTCCAGTTTCAACTCCAAAGAAAATATGTATAAATCCTAAATAAAAATGGTAACATGCTTTGGATCAACTCATAACATATATAAAAATGAGTTATCATTTCATCATATCAATATCAAGTCCTAAATCTAACAAAACATTCATCAAAACACCAAAATCTCACAACATCATCCAAATCGTCGCCCAATATGATATCTGTGTATTCCAACTAACTTTTTCCAAACCAATAATCCACTAAAAATCACACAAAATACATGTATGGAAACTAGAATCAAATAGGAACAATACATATGAAGTCATTTTCGTGAAAATATACTTACAAATTCTTAGAACAATTCAAGCCAGATTGGCCAAAAACACTGCCAGAAACTTCCACTCGAGTTTCTTCGAAGAAAGTGAAATGAAAGCAAAAAAACCTGGTAGGGGCTGTCATAGAAGACTTATATAGGACTAGAGGGATGGTTTTTAATGTGAGGATGACCATTTGATGAGAGTTTCTTCTGCAAAAACTAGGGGCAAAACCGTGGGCAACGGCCCATGGTATTCAGCCTTGAAGTTGTCGTGTGACATGGTGGTTTTGGGTGTTGGTTTTGCCTCCCATCATCCACTTTGTGGGCTGCAACTACCAACCATAGTACACCTTCGGTAGTGGTGGAAGGCCTCATCAAGAAGGTTTGGCTTGATGGCACTTTTTGGTAGGCCTTAATGGGCCTAAGCCAATGGGGCCTCATTTAGGGTTTAAAGAGGATTTAGTTTGGGGTTTCAATTCCAACAAACCCAAATCTAAATTATTTTGGCCCAATGAAATTACCAAGATATAAAAAGAATAAATGAGTGTGTAATGATATGAATTTGAGTGGTTAATAGCATATGAAAGTGATTTAATCACTAAACTAAAACTAGCCAAAAATAGGGTTAGGAAAACTATTTAGGGTTTCAGCTTCCACTAAAGTTTTAGGATTTCAATTGGATCTTAATGGTTTTGGGTTTCACTAGGGTTGAAACCCTCTTTGGTTTGACACAAAGTGTTTGGTTAGATGGAATAATATTTGACTTAGGTGGCAAGATCACAATGCTTGATTTTCCTTCATTTGATTCACATTTCCATATTATGGTTCCTCTTAGTGCTAAGTATCATACACTATTCACCAAGTGTAACTAAGATCTTATCAAGTGTCTAAATAAAATTTCTCTAAACTGATTTGCAAAATCCACACTACGATTTGAAAATCGACTTGACTGAGTGCCACATGGCTATATCACAAATGTTAATATTCACTCCGAAAAAGGTGAAAATAAACATTGTACCATGAATTCCTAAATAATTATATGAACCTAGTGGTGCAATTCATTTCGCAAAATTCGACTCTTAAGTGCCTCGAAGAAATGAAAAAGCATTTTCGAGCAATTATCATCCAGAAAAATGAAAATTGTATTATTACGCTTTAAAATCCTAAATATTCATCTAAGACTAATGACACAAACCGTTTCTGAATCTAATACTCGTAATTACCTCAAATAAATAAATTAGTATTTTTGTCACCATAGCGGGTAAGAAACTGACTATGCTGATAAACTAAAACTTAAACAATTGCTTGAACCGTGAAATCTTTTCAGGTTTCCATGACCTTCCTAAGGTCTAAAGAAATTCATCCACTGAATTTCTAGAGGGCTGCTACAGGAAGAGTCCAATAGGCTGAGTTCATAGCTGGGTCTGTGTATGGCAAATATGGAAGAGGTAGAAGAATTATTATCACAATTACAGCTTACTAAGGAAGAGAATTCAGTGATAAACATGGACACATATATTGTGGATGAAGTGCTGAAGAAGGGAGAAGAGAGTTTGGTAGGAAAATTGTGTTATGACCGTGTGGTTGGGAACGAGATAGTGAGATCAAACATTGCAAAATATGGAGAATAAGAAAGGCTTTTGTGTTCCAAGATATTAGCCCAAATCTATTTTCCATAACCTTCAAAGAGCATATGGATCGAGATAGAGTAATTACTAGGAAACCTTGGCTAATTGATAATAGTCTTTTTATTTTCAAACCCTTTGATGGACTAATACCACCGAAGCTAATGAATTTTGATTCTGAGGAATTCTGGATCCAAATGCATAATCTCCCACTGATGTGCATGGCCAAAGAGATAGGAACACAAATTGGTAAAACCATTGGGTTGGTGAAGGCAGTGGATTTTAAGGAAGATGGAATTGGTGGGCAAAGTACCTCAGATTCTGTATAGAAATCGACCTGTGGAGAGCCATTCTATAGGTAGAACTGTTAATCTACTAGGAAAAAAGAGTTAGGTTCCTCTACAGTACAAGAAACTGCCTAAAGTGTGTTTTAAGTCTGGCAAATTGGTACATAGGGTCCAAGGTTGTAGTGTCATAGGGCCTTTGGCAAAATAGAGCAATACAGGAAAAACTTAGTATGGGACATGGCTGCATGCTGACACAAATATGAGAAGGAAAATGTTTGATTGAATGGGAGGTGAACATTATAAAAGAAACGCAGAATATGATAGGGGGTCACAACAAAGTTCATCGGAGAATGGCGAAGTTTCAAGCAAGAAAGAGGCTCTGGCAATAGAGGTTGGTTCAGAGAATAGTTGGAGCTCAGGGAGGAGGGAAGAAAAATTCGAGAATTTCGAAAGTTCACAACTTTGTTTGAAAGATACGAGATTGGTAGCAAATATTTCAACTTTGGAAGAGATTGATTAGAATCCATTATTGCCTATAAATAAGGAGATGATAATAAGAGGTGGAAGGTACTTGAGGTTTCAAATTGTGAGCTTGTTCGGGAAAGTGAGTTAGATAGATAGGGAGAATGGGGAAGAAAAAAAAACAATAATGGGAATATGGGCCTGGAAGAGAGACGTAATTTGGGCCTAGGAGTTTTGAAATACATGGGCGTGAGAGATATGAGCCAGATCTGTGGTCAATAGGTAATGTCGTATGAAAAAGGAAAGCTCTCCAATGTTGTCAAGGCCTCTGAAGAAACTCATCTGGTGCAAAAAGACAACAAGAACAACATAGCTAAAGGGAAAAGGCTGAATTTGGGGAAATAGAAGAGAAGACCACGCAATTCTAGTAAGATCATTGAAACCTTGTTGAGAAGTGTTGTCAAACGTAGAGTAGAAAATGTTGAAACTGTTAGTAATGAAGCAAGGACCCAGAAAAGAGGAAAAAGTAGTAAAGTGGTGCAGGAAGTGCAAAATTATTTATCATTGGCATGACTGAGTGCAGCCCCGCCAATCATTATGAATTTCTTCAGTTGGAACTAGCGAAGGTTTGGGAACCCGCAAACAATTCAAGACCTTTATCTTTAGATAAAGAAAAAGAGACCCAAGTAGTTTTTCTAATGGAAACTAAACTACTTGCAAGAAAATTTGAGGAATAAGACATAAGTTGAGGTTCGAAAGATGTTTTATAGTGGATTCAATGGGTAGGAAAGGAAGGTTGGCACTGCTTTGGAAAAAGGAAGTTGATATTGAGATTATAAATTACTCATAGCATCACATTCATGCTAAAATGTGTAATCCAGATAAAAATTTCAGTTGGTGGTTTATTGGAGTGTATGGTCACCCTGAATGGAATAGAAGAAAAGAAATTTAGAATCTACTATCTTTGTTAAAACCACCCACAGACCAAGCTTGATGTGTTTTAGGTAATTTTAATGAGATAGTTACCCAAGATGAGAAGATAGGTGGCACACAAAGACCAGAACAACAAATGGAATCATTTCAAGCTGCACTTGAGACTAATAATTTGTTTGATATGGGATGGAAGGGGGAGAAATATACTTGGAGTAACGAGCATGAGGATGACACCTTTACAAAGGACAGGCTTGATAGGGTAGGGGCTAACCCCCTTTGGTCAAATCTGTTAAAAAATGTGGAGGTTGAAATATTACCTTCAAGATGTTCTGACCATAAGTCACTTTTACTAGTGATTAGAGAGGAGAATACACCAATAAGAAGAAAGAAAATGTTATTTAGATATGAAGCAAAATGGTCTTTAGAGGACGAGGGTGAGTCTTGTAAAAGAAGTTTGGGGAAGGACAGTTACTGAACATGATTGTTTTAAGTTAGTAGAAAACAAGCTTAAAAGGTGCAAAGGGGCATTGATGAGATGGAGCTCTCAAAACAAACAAGAAACAGAAAAGGAAATTGATTTGTTAACCAATAGAATTAAAAGAGAGCAGAATCACGAGGTCCTCATAATGCATCTTGTATTAAAACTCTTCAAGAAACATTAGGCCTACTGCTCGAGCAAGAAAACTTGAAGTGGAAACAAAGAGCAAAAAACAATTGGTACCAGTTGGGGGAAAAGAATACGAAGTTTTTTCATACATTTACCAGTCAAAGAAGGAAAAAGAATTGGATCAAGATCATTGATTCACAGGGTAGGACAATGACTAACCAACCAAAAATAGAATATGGCTTCACTCATTTTTTCAGAGAGCTTTTCAA
Source organism: Pterocarya stenoptera (assembly GCA_003123785.1). Taxonomy (NCBI): domain Eukaryota; kingdom Viridiplantae; phylum Streptophyta; class Magnoliopsida; order Fagales; family Juglandaceae; genus Pterocarya; species Pterocarya stenoptera. The sequence goes on along the minus strand of QEOT01124144.1, from coordinate 28,022 downwards.
ATCTACAAATCCCACTATGGAGAATATTGCTACCTGTTTAGCATTAGCTGCACCAAAAATTACATTGTCTATGAATCAAGAACTGGAAAAAGACTTTACAGCAGAAGAAATTGAGGCAGCTTTGAAGCAAATTTCACCACTTAAGTCCCCAGGCTTGTTGTGTAAAGCCCAGGCCCGTGGCCCAGACTAGATGAATTTTCAGCCCTTGAAGACTCCAGAAACGACACCGTGTGGTTTTTTTTTTTCCTTTTCAGTTTCTTCTCCCTTCCCTCACCCCCGCTTCTTTCTCCCCACGCCCGGTTGTTTTCTCCCCCAACTACCTCTTCCAGATTTCTATGTCTGATACTTCTTGGCAGTTTCAATTTGTGATTCTTCTCACATTCAAGTCCTTCTCAAGCCGACGCCCCCTCACGTCCTCTCTCACTCTCCCACGAATTTCAGTGAGTTTCGGGTGCTGCAATTTTTGGGTGAAAGTTCAGATTGAGTCATCGAAGCCCCTCAAGCCCGTAAGCTCACTCCCTTCTCTCTCTCTCTCTCTCTCTCTCTCTCTCTCTCTCTCAACCGAATCACATTTTCCCCAACTCCCTTCCATTTTCTTCATACGGTTTCTCACTCTCGGTTTGTTCTCAGCAGACTCTCTCCCTCTCTTGCGCCCTTCGTTTTCGCAGGTAAGAACTTCTCCCTCTCTCTATCTCTCTGTTTCTACCCCATAAGAACCCATCACACTGAGTCTTTCCCTCTTCCATGAAATTTCAGAGATTTGGATTTTGACTGCATTATCTTCTTGGATTGGTATTGCCTTCAACCTTTTGCCGAACTTGGTTGACGACAGTAATTTTTCTCTCATCTGCATTCGAGTTTCAGACCGCTCTCTCCCACTCACTCTCGGTTTCACTCACACACACACGCCCCCACCACTCTGTTTTTACACTCACAAGGTTTTTTTTTTTTTCACAGATCACTACGCCGTGGCACATATTAGACCAGTTTAGATACCAATTGTTGGGTGATTTTTCTCACACTCGGGTCTTAGGTAAATTTCCCTTTAAACCTTCGTTTTAAATTCCCTTTTCTCATTCGTTTGTTCTCTCAATCGTTCATACACTGAAAATTTCAGATTTATCGCCTTGCTTAGTATTACATCGTGCTTGGTGTAAAGAGGCATTTTTTTCATCCTGGTTTGAAGGGCTACAAGGTAATATTGAACGTGGTCTTGCTATTATTTATGTTAGAAATTCTTTTATCTACGTCGATGAGAATTCTTGTGCTATTATGATAGTCATGGAGTAATTGTTGAACTATAGGAAATGTGTTGACGGTGTTGGGTGGTTTGGAATCGTTGTCTGGTTGGAGTTTTTGTGGCAGAGTTTATGGAGTTATTATGCTTGGCTGTTTTGAGTTGAAGTGTTGTTTGTTAAAGAGGATTAATGGTTGCGGGTGGTGCCGAATATGGAGATTATTTGAGTGTACTTTTGAGTTGTTTGGGTGGACTAGAGTAGCGGTTTTACGTACGTTATTGGGCTGTCCGAATTAATAATTGGTATTTTTTAGTTGCATTAATTTGCTGAATTATAGTTTGGAATTATAATTTTTTATATTTTAGATTGGGTTTGTGTTGTTGGTCATTAATGCTTAGTAAGTATTATTTAATAGGTGGCGAGACTAATATAGGTCGGCCTCAAGAATTTGATAATACACTTCGAGAGTAAGATTCCTATGCTAGGTCTTAAAGACTGAGGTTGACTTTCTAAAAATTTTGCATGTTTTGTTATGAAATGAGAATTTGGGAAAAAAACATCGGTCGTTTATTTGCTTTTCTCATGAAATATGTATGAAAGAGGGAAAATATTTTCTGACATGCATTGTGTAGACACGAGTTTTATTTGTCATGCTGTCTCTGAAATGTGAAAAAGAGGGATATTGAAAATTTAAAAATCTATGCATTGATTAGAAAGATGCTCTGACTTTTGTTTCCAGTATATGAGAATGATCTGAATATGTTTCGATACTTTGTTTTGTTTTGATATAGCATCTGAAAAACTTTTGGCATGGTATACTGATTTTGTATTTGACTCTGTCTCTGTTCTGCTCTGCTTTGTTCTGTTTGGGTTGGTACCAACTTCTTTATCTTTGAGTACACCCACGTTGAAAAGAAAATTATTTTTATGTGGTGTTTATTGTGTGCATGCTCGAGGCTCCGAGAATAATAATGGAAAGATTTACCTCTATCTCTGTCCAGTTTGGCCACCAGGGATACACAACCCTACCACGGGGGTTAAACATGGTCTCTGCTTTGTGAGATGCTCTGTTTTGATGTGAAGATGATGCTCAGTTTCGTTATGCCAAAGTATTCTGGGTTTTATGTGTCTTAAAACCATTGCTCTGTTATGTTTAAAAACATTTCTTGTTTTGCATGCTAATTTTGAAAGATATTTTTGTTATGCATACTGTACTCTATAAATGTTTATGTTTGCATACTGGTATATGTCCTCTGCTTACCGAGTTATTAATAACTCACCCCTTATCTTCATAATATTTTTTCAGATGATTTAGACGATAAGCTTGGTGATCAGGAATAGAAGTTTGGGCAAAATTGGCTGGTTGTGGAAAGTTTAGTACCTAAGAGTACTTTCAGTATTAGAGAGTTATCTTATGTATAGTTGGATTTTTAGTGTGTGAAATTTGATGTATGGAGACTTTCGAATTTCAAATTTTTATTTTATGATTAATTAAGGAAGACCTTGTAAAGGAATTTACGTGGTTGAACTCAACGAGTAAGTTTTTGTTTTGTGTGGGAACAGGTAGAGATGTGATTTGTATTATAAGAGGTGGATTGAATTTTATGTTTATGGAGTACTTAGAAATATCACTTGAATTGTAAAAGATATAATTTTAAGTGATAAGAAGTAACTCTCCAACCTATCCGGGACCGGGGCGTTATATGGTGGCTATAGGGCTCCTTTCTATCAAACCTACTGGAGCACAGTTGGTGGGAAGGTATATCAAGCTATCTTGAGTTTCTTAAATGAGGGAATTTCATATTTGTGTATTAAATTTTCTTATCTAGATTTAATTCATAAAGTTAATGGTCATTCTATTGTAAGTGAGTTTCAGCCAATTAGTTTAGCTGAGAAGACTTATAACAGATAATATATCATAGTAGCATATGAAACATTGCGTACTATGAAATGTAGACAGAAGGGAAAGATAGCCAGTATGGCACTCAAGTTCAACATATCAAAAGCTTATGACAGAATTGAATGGTGTTTCTTGGAGGCTATTATGAGGAAGCTTGGATTTGGAGATAGATGGATTTTTTTAATTATGGAGTGTGTTACAACAATAACACATTCTATATTGGTGAATCGTCAGAGTGGGGAAATAATTAAACCATCAAGAGGTTTAAGGCAAATGGACCCTATATTTCCATACCTTTTTATATTAAGTGCTAAAGGGTTGAGTGCATTAGTAGAAGCATCAGAAAACTATGGAGAAACAAAGGGAGTTGCTATTACAAAGGGTGGCAGGAGAATCAAGCATTTGTTATTTGCTAATGATTGTATCATCTTTGGGAGAGCTCAACTTTCAGAATGGGTAAAGATTCAAAATATGTTGAACAAGTATGAATCGACATCAGGGCATTTTTTGAGCAAATAGAAAACTACTATATTCTTTAGTTCCAATACTCAAGCTGCTACTAGAACACAAATTTTGCAAGTTGCTGGAGTTTCAGCATGTGGAAGTTATGAAAGATACTTAGGTTTATCATCCTTAGTAGGTAAATTTAAGTATAATACTTTTAAGCACTTAAAGGAGAGGGTGTGGATTAAGATTAATAGTTGGAAGAATACATTCATCTCCCAAGTAGGTAAAGAAATTCTAATCAAAGCCATAATACAAGCTTTGCCAACTTATTCCGTGAGTGTATTTAAGCTACCTCAAAAGTTTTGTAAAAAGAACACCCATGATGGCCAAGTTCTAATGGGGGTTTAAGAACAATGGAACTAAAATTAAGTGGAAAAGCTAGAACAAGATTAGTGCTTCATAGAAAATGGGAGGTAGGCTTTAGAGATCTTGAAATTTTTAATAAGGCTTTACTTGCCGAAAAATGTTGGAGGTTGATATAAAATCCCACTTCTCTGGTTGCTACAATATTGAAGGAGAAGTATTATAAGAATGGGGCATTACTAGAAGCAAAATTGGGATCAAGGCCATTACTAATATGGAGAAGACTGTGCTCATCTTTTGAACTAATCAATTTAGGTATGGTATGGAGAGTGAGCAATGGTAGAAGTATAAATATATGGCATGATAAATGGTTGCCCATACAAACTTCCAATAAAGTTCAATCACTAGTTAAAATTCTGGATAGTGATGCAAGAGTAAGTGAGATTATTGAAGAAGAAACCAGACAATAGAATGAAGGATTAGTAAATGAAATATTTAGAATGGAAGAAGCTGAAGTTATAAGAAATATACCACTAAGCATCACTGGTGCTGAGGACAAAAGGACCCCAATTCTACAGGTATATTTACAGTAAAAATTGCATATCATACATAACAAAATAGAGGGGGATTGCTGAAAGGGGAGGGTTCAAAATACTCTGAGACACAATCTGTTTGGCAACAAATCTGGAATCTTAGTGTTCTAGGTTCTGTTAAGCACTTTATTTGGATTTGGAGAAGCGCAATCAAGATTTCAAGTGCTCCTTTTTTTCTGTCTGCTAGGGTTTCTTTTTTTTGCTCGAGTTAAGGTCTTATGTGAGGCTGCATGGCAACTGCAGGAGCCAGAGCTGGTCGACGGTCCTTCGTTGACCTCGTCTCGGCGGTGCCGCTACCTATTCCTGAGATGTTTGTTGCACCTCGTGCATGGATGGTGAGTTGTTTTTTCAGTTTTCAAAAGACAAGATTAATCGATCGGCTGAACCTTTTAGGTTCTCTATCATTTTGAAGTTCCTACAACAACATCCTTCTTTGGATGTAATTAGAGCATTTATTCACAGTCAATGGGGTCTTGCTGCTATGCCAGTTCTTTCAATGATGATGCGGCCAAGGAATGTGTTCATCCGTATGTCTTCAGAGGTTGATTTTCTGAAAGTTCTAGCAAGTGAATCTTGCGAGGTTGATGGTGTGCCTTATTGGGTCTTTAACTGGACGCCAGACTTCAACGAGGATGAAGAACCGTCTTGTGTTCTCGTCTGGATTCTGCTGCCAGGTTTGCCTCCCAGTTTTTATCATGAATCCTTCTTAAAAATCCTAACGACCCCTATAAGTAGATTTATTCGACAGGACAATCAGACTCGTTGTGCTACAAGAATGGATGGTGCTCGTGTTTGCTTGGAGATGGATGCATCAGATGAACCTCTTTTGTCTTTCTAGCTTCGTGCCCTAGGGTTGGCGTCAAGTAGAAAACAAGAAATCGTGTATGAGAAACTCCCATCTATTTGTTGTAAATGCAAGGTACAGGGGACATAACTCAAGGACTTGTCGTTAAGGCAAGGCTTAGAAGGAGGAGAAAATTTGGATTCAAAAGCAAGGACCAGTTATTAACTCAGTGATGATTGACTAACAAAATCTTATTGATGTTGAGGATAAGCTTGTTGAAGATAAAAGCGATGTCATGACATGTTTGGGGGAGGGTCCGGGTAAAAAGAGTTTGGAATACCCTGTTCAAGATGGAAATTTGGAAGGGGTTCAAGAAGTTGGAGTTGCAACGAATAAAGATCGAATTGTAGAAGGGAATAACCAAGCGAATTTGCAGAGATCGATTGCGAACTCTATTGCCATAACAGCAAGACTTGAGGGGGATGGGACTAAAATGATCGAGATAGAGGACATGTGTTTGAGGATAGATGGAAATGATAATACACAGCAGGTTGATGAAGAGTGTTCCAATGCTGATTTCGTGCTCCTGGAAGAGGCGACTGCTTCGGATTTGGAACTCAAACCCCATCTTGACGTCCTTCCTTAGGACAAGGATTACCACATAGACACAGAGGGGGATGCGAAGAAAAAGAAGTAGAGGAAAAAATAGTTTTGAAAGTTACAAGCTCCGCTCGAGTTTTTTCCCGTTCAACTAATTTATCTCAATGATTGGTCCCATTTTTTCATGGAATATAAGGGGGATAGGGTCTTCTAGGGGCCGAGTAAAGAAGTTAGTTGCACTTTTTAAACCAAAGGTAGTAGCATTGATGGAACCATTTCAGAATTTTTATAAGGCATAAAGGCTAATGAGGTTGTTACATTTTGATAATGCCATTTCAAATGAAAAAGCTGGTGGTAAAATTTGGGTTTTCTGGAGTAAGGATGTGGATGTTTGGATTAGTCGTCTGGTACTCAGTTTATTTTGTTGCGAGTTGGTGAGGGATCGCAGTTTTTTTATGCATTTCTATTTATGCCCAGTGTAGAATGTATGAACGGAATGTGGTATTATAGGATGAGTTAAGTCCCAGTTACAAGAGTTCAGAACCGAGTTACATGATGTGGTGATATTTACTAATGGCAGCAAGAGGTCAATCCGGGAGCTCTTAGCCTTGTTGAATAAGTATGAAAGTTGGTCAGGCCAACAGATCATAAAGATAAAACAGCCATGTTCTTCTCAAAGCAAATTTCACTAAATCGTAAGAGAGCTCTTAAGCAATTGACAGGGTTCTCATAAAGTTCTTTTCCTTTCAAATATTTAGGGGTTCCTATTATATTGGGGAGACTAAAGCATGAGCATTTGGAGGAGATGGTGACCAAAGTCTGCAATAAAATCAGTGGGTGAAAGATGAAGCTGCTTTTGTCGGGAGGGAGACTCATTTCATTACGGCATGTTCTTTTGAGCATGGCTTTACATTTACTTGCTATTTTACAAGTTCCTCAATCCATCATCAAGAATTTACATCTTCTGATGAGTACATATTTTTTGGGTGAGACGAATGGTAAAGGAAAGAAAAAATGGGTGGCATGGCATCATATCTGTGCACCGATTGAGGAGGGTGGCTTGGGTTTGAGAAGCTTGGATGACATGCAGAAAGCCTTTCATATGAGGTTTGCTTGGAATTTAATTCAAGATAATTCGTTGTGGGCAAAATTTTCTAAGGAGAAATATGTTGGTTCTAAGCCTTGGACCTTTATTAGTTCAAAGAAGGGTTCAAAGTTATGGAAAATGATTGTTAGGAGCCTTCCTACTGTCCTAAATAATTCAAAATGGCGTGTTAAGGAGGGGGAACATTTTCTTTTGGTATGATAAATGGAGGGATCGTGGACCTCTTGTTGATGATTTACCTTTAGTGGGTCGTCCGTTACTTATAGTCAAGGAGTGTAAGTTGGCTAATAGCTAGGATGTGGATCAATTGGTCAGGTTGGTGGGGCAGGATGTGGATGAAATTTTGGAGGCTTTAGCAGGTTGTAAGAGGGTTCGGATGTGCTGATTTGGTCTAAAAATGAAAGTGGTCGTTTTACCACTAAGTCCGCTTGGGACGTTATTCACATTAGGGGTGCAGACTTTGGATGGCACTCTTGGGTTTGGCACAAGTTACTCCCGTTGAAGATTTCAATTTCTATGTGGAAGGCATGGAACATGGTGTTGAGTGTTGATGATTGTCTTCATAGAATTGGTGTCCCCATTGTCTCATAGTGTGATTGTTGTGAGAATGGTAGCTATGAGGATCAAAATCATGTTCTCTTCTCAGGGTCTTTTGCTGCAAAGGTTTGGAGGTTTTGTGGTGCTCTATTTGGCTTGCCCCTTGGTAGTACTTGGAAAGAAACAGTTTCTCTATGGTTTCGTCGTGCTTCAAATTGTTCGCAAGTGGGAAGACTTGTGGGAGTTTTGCCTGTTTTAATTACTTGGAGACTTTGGAGTAGACGATGTGCTGCCAGCATGGAGGGGCGTGTTGAATCATTTGAAGATTTTTGGTTCTCTATTCGGCATTGGTTAGGGAGGTTCAGTAGTGACATTCATAAGGTTTTGAAACTTACTAATTTTGATATGTAGGTCCTTCAGGTGTTGCTCCTAAACCCGATTGTCCCTAAAACCTGTCGTTGTAATTTTGTGGCCTGGGCAAAACCTCTGCACGGTTGAAATAAATTAAATACATATGGTAGCAGTCTCGACAATCTAGGTTCTTTCGGTGTTGGTGGTATTATTAGAGATGCCCATGGAAATTTGTTACATGCTTTTGCTTCTTCTATAGGTGTTAGATCAATTAACAAAGCGGAATTACTAGCTCTTTTGCACGGTCTTAAGGCCTGTCAAAGGTTGGGAATTAATTTTATGGAGATTGAATTGGATTCTTTGGTGGTGGTATCATGGTGGAAGCGTAGACGATGTGGAGTGTGGTATTTGGAGGATTTCTGGGAGGAAGTTCTTGAAATACTGGATACTATGGTGTTTTCGGTGCAGCATATTTTTAGAGAGGGTAATATGGTGGCAGATTGGTTGGCTAAGAGTGGTGCAGTTGGTCTTAACATGGTTTGGAATCAATGTGATGAATTGCCGCAAGTGATGAGGGGTTTAGTTAGTTTGGATAAGTTGGGTATACCGTCTTTGCGATTGAAATAGAGTTTGCTATTGTTTGCTTTGATTTATTTTAGATGGATTGTGTTTTCTTTTTTTAATTTGTCTTAGTCCTATAGGTTTGATGTATTGTTTTCCTTTTATAGTTTTGTGAGATTTTTTGGATACCTAGGTTTGGTTTTTTTTTTCTTATTTTTATTCCCCATGTGTCAATATGTAACCACGGTTTTCCTCTGTCACAAGTGAGAACTCATTAATAAAATTGGAGTACCGTCCTCTTCTTAAAAAAAAAACACTTTATTTGGAAGGCAGCTCATGATATCCTTCCAACCAGATATAACATATTCAAAAAGAAGATAATTAATACATATATTTGCCCGATATGTGAAAGAGAAGAAGTGAAGCTCATTCAATTTGGAGCTGCCCTGCATCAACAGATGTATGGTCTGAAACTGATAATCCAATGAAAAAATTGTCAAGTGCAGAGGTAGATTTTTTGGAGCTATGGAAGAGAATTACTGAGAGATTAAAAGTAAAAGATATTGACTTGATGGCTTCTATTATGAAGAGGATATGATTAAAGAGAAATTCACTTATTTTTTAACATAGATTTGAGAACCCAAGACAATTATTCAAGGCTGCTAAACAAAATTTACAAGACTTCAGATCAGCCCAGAACTATATGCAGTTTGATCATCAACCAAGTCCAGCAGTAAGACAACAGATAAAATGGAAGAATCCATGTGGAACTTGTGTAAAAATCAATTGGGATGCTGTAGTAGATAACAAGGAAAAGAAGGTGGGAATAAGACTGCTATTCTAGCTTCTTTATGTTCAAGCTTTAATCATATAATGAAGCCAACTATAGCTTAAGCACGTGCCCTCAGAAGAGCTACAATCCTATACATAGAATTGGGACTGCCTCACGTAGAGAGTATGGTGTTTTGATTTAAGATGGAAGAAGAATGCTTTGAAGCCAAACCTCTAAATTCTAGACCAAACATTCACATACTTGCCGACACACGAAGCTTGTATGGAAAATCTCGAATATGCAAACACTTACGTATAGGCGGCTACCATTGACTTGGTCGGGGATATGTGAAAACCATAAACAATAATTCTGTTTATGTTGTAATCACACGATGGAAGACCAACAACAATTCTGCACGTGCTCAACGAGGGAATAATGAACATTATCAATACTTTCATCCTAAACTTTATAATATCACACACTATGTAACACATTTTAAATCAATTTTTATATCAATTATTTAAAGAAGAATGATATTTGTAATCTTAAGATGTTTCAATTCTACGCATACCATTTGAAAAAAAAAATTGATAAATCTGAAATTTACATAAAAAATTATTTTTTAATGGTAGATACCACTTTTTTTTAGATGACGTATCTAGAACTTGCACACTCAAACATTATATCTAATATTACTCTTATTTAAATTAACAAATATTTAAAAAATATTTTATATTAATAACTGAAAACAATAAATTTTAAAATAAAAAAATAACTTTTTAAAAAAGAACATAAGGAAGAAGACAAGGGTTTTTATAGAATAATTAGGAATATGATATTTTAATGTGAATAATGGTGGACCGGAAATGGTATATGCTTCAACTGCTCTCAGCCCAAAGGTATATACTAATTAATGAGTTTCGCTACGTACAAATAAATCTGTATATCAATCTGTGTATTAATAATATTATTTTTATATTTTAAATTTAAATTAATATTATTTTTAATAAAATTTATTTTCTAACTAATCATATTAAATGAATATACATATTAATGTCTAAAATCGCTTATAATTAATTTTTTTCTTAATTAATTCCCCCACGAGAACAGGAACAGGAGCCGGCTACTTTAATTGATTGGAGTTGCCAACCCCCTCCCCGTCCCCACACAACCCACACCCATTATTAATCAAGTCAATTTTTTCTTGTAGACAGGGTGTGGAGTACTATATATTGTAAATATGATAATATTTAATTTATAAATAAACATATAAATTTAAATCTTATAAATTAAATTATGTCAAATCAATTATGTGAATTATGTGTTTTTACACCGATTTGATAATAGAATAACTCTTTAATATTTTTTATTGTATTGTTTTGACCTCTTATATGATGGTTGGTCTAGAAAATCAAGACAATTTAAAATACAACTCTAATGAATTTATATTTTTTTTTAAATGCATAAATTTTAATTTATAACTTAAATTATATTATAATTTAAATTTTTTAAAAAAATTAGATAAAAAATAATTTAGATATTAAGTTTAACAGGAGGCGGGAGAAGGTGCAGTTTTAATCCCATCTCTTAAAAGTGAGACGAAATATGAAACCCTCCTATCCGTATGGTGCAAGGGCGGGGACAAGAGGGGATATTCCAACCCCCACACCATGTAGGTAGCACCCCTATTAGGAGATACCGACTCCCCTAATTGGCATGATATTTTCTTCCATTTTCGTTTTTGGAAACATTTATTTATTTTATGAGCTGGAAACTTCATCCATCTTTAATGAAATGGGAGACTTTTGCATACAAGAGACAGGAATAATGGGACGGGGCACATCGAAGGTGTCAGGACATAAATGTGGGGTTGGTACCAATAATTACAAAAGACGGCCGTTGCAACTATTCGTGCAAACGTACCCAAGGGTGTTTCTTAGAAAATTTTTATTTATCCTCTTCGCACTTCGTACTACACATAAATTTTTTATTTTTTTGTTTTTTTCATAAAAATTGTGGAGTGTATAAATGATAAATAGATGAATTCAATTAATTTAAAAATAATAAAATAAAATAATATTTAAAAAAATATGATGTATAATGAGTAGGAATGATGAATAACAAAACTCTTATTTTTATTAGCCGACTTCACTGCACATCTCTGTATACTTTTTTAGGCCTCGTTTGGTTACGCAAATTATTTCAACTCATCATATCTTATATTATCTAATCATTACAACTTTTTCAAACTCTCACGTAAAATACAATAAATAATTTAACTTTTTCAAATGTTAAAATAAAAATTATATTAAAAAATTATATTTTAACAATATTTTATTTAACTTTTAACTTTCTTCTTAACTCATTTGTATAACCAAATGAGACCCTAATTACAATTGAACGGGAAAAAAAAGTCAATACTAAATAATATATATGATAATTCTATTTGAAAATTGAGTAATTAGCTACGTTTGGATGTTAAAATAATTTCAGATGATCTGTGAATAGTAATAACAAAATAATAAATAATTTGTAAATAGTAATAAATTATATATAAATAATAATGAAGTAGTCTCACTTATCAAACACAACCTAACTCTAGGCTGTGGAGTGACTCATTCTAATTGTTAACGTCATGTTTGAAAATTTAAAATGTTTAAAATATTTAAAGATTTTATTGATACCAGTGCAAATACCTTTGTAATAAAATAATATCAATAAAAACTAGGGCCAAGTTTGGATAGTAAAATCTTTTCAACTAAATATTTCATCGCATCTCATTCAATCTTATCTTAATATTCATAAACATAATCACAAACACTTTTTAATTTCAAATGTTTAATTTTTTCATCTAATCATTACCTTATCATTATAACCTTTTCAAACTTCCGAAAAAATATAAAAAATAATTCAAATTTTTCAACTCAAAAAAATAATATTATAAAATAATTTATTCAACTTTTTCTCTCTACTTTCTCAAAACTCCATAAACCATATTAATTTAAATCACTTCACTACTTTTCACAAACTATTTCACTATTATTCACTGATAATCTCATCTCACTATCCAAACGAGGTCTAAAAGAATTTTAAAAATATCTCTCATTATAATTTACTTATTTTCATAATTTTAAAAGAAATATTAGATACAATTCTAGGATATACAAGAATCGCACATTTCTTTTGAAAAAAATAGAGTCTATATATGATAATGAAAAAGTTTTTTTTTTTTTTTATATGGATACCAGATTTATCTTACTTTTTTGAAATGAAGTACAAAATATTTGCACACTATAAATTATTTTACTATTTTTAATAGGTAAGGACTTTATAAATCATTTTCCTCTTTTTAATGGGTATCTCCACCTTTTGAATCTCTAGTAAAAAATGTTTAAAACATTTTCTTAAGCTAATCATATCTCTAATTGTTCTATCATTTTTACAAAATTCCAAATAAGTTAAATCCTTCTTTCAAAATTTTCTAAAAATCTTCAAAATTAATATAAATATATAAATATTTACACTCAAACGCCCCAAAAGTTGGAGAACTATATAGCCCCGGAAAATTTTTGAATTCTGAGGAATCACAAGTTTTCTTAAAATCAATAGTACTTTTTTCTGAAGATGACCTAGAGAATTAAATCCTTCCTCCAAAAAAGTTTTTTGTAATTCCCATCAAAATTTATGGTTCCACCCCTGGGTCCATCAAATATGATATTAAAGGAGGTGGTGTTTATATTCAAATAGTTAGAGATCTCTTTCTAATTTATATATTGATATGGTCATGTGTATATATATATATTCTTGAAGAGTAACATTACAGTCACCGCTGAGAGTCCGCTGGTGTAAATGTCTTATTTCAATTTTCAAGGAGATTTCAGGTCAATTCCTTGTCACCATACGTGGAATCCATAAATGGTCCATTTGGTTGGAATAAAGCTGCCATTCTCCAAATAAGAAACGAAGGTCTCTTTTCAACAAAAACTATTGTTAAATTGAAAGATTAAGGATGTTGAAAGTCCATCGTTGAAGGGATTAAAAATTATGTCATAATAATTAGTTGAAAAATGTTTTAGGCACAACAAAATTTTATAAAAATAGATATACAAACTGATGTGACTTGATATAATTTATAAAGATTAAGAAAAAGTACATTTTTTCATCTCAAATTTTGTTTATAGGGCATGCATTTATGATACCGAAAAGATTACAATTTACATAAAACCAAAGAGCTAGTATATTTATTGTTTTCCTTCTATGTTTTGTATGTGAATAAAAGTAAGGCAAAATGTGGAATGAGACTTGAGAGAAGATGAAGAAAACTCACATTTAGAAAGCGAATAGAAGAGAATAAGAAAAAGCTTAACGAGGACTCCAGGGATAATAGAAAATGGAACACATTGTAAGTTTTTTGAAAAGAAAAACTCGTTTGGTTTGGGAGATGAGTTCATCTTATATAATCATTACAACAAATTTTAAACTTTCATAAAAAATATAATAAATAAATTTAACTTTTTTAAATTTAAAAAAAATTATATTCTAATAATATTTTATTCTACTTTCAAATTTTATCTCATCTCATCTCATCTGTGTAACCAAACGAGACCTCGATTTCAAGATTAAAAAAAAAAAGAATGAGGGCCTAACTTTACGTTCTTAAGAAAAAATCAAGTATTTAAAGTTTGAACAAAAATTGGGACAAAATTTTAGTAGGAGTAAAACAAAATAGGCTTTCAATCCGAAATTCTAAATTAATTTAGGGGTTTCAGATTGAAGGCTTATTCTATGTTGGGATGTCGATATCAAAACTCTATTAGGTTTTTGGATGATTTCTGCATGGTTTTAATTGTTGTATGATTTTGTATCATTTCAGATTTTTGTGGTGACATGAATGGATAGTTAATCAGATTTTAGTGCTAGCTCTTCTACCCCTACGCCTAACTCTACCCTTGCCACTATCACTAATCCTACCACTATCCCTCCTCCTACCCCTACTCCTGCCCCCACCAAGCAAGAAACATATTTCAGTTGTTTGGACTCACTTTGCCAAAACAGAGGGTGGTGACCTCCAATAACTCCCAAGCTAAGTGTAACCATTGTGGTAAAGTGTATAGATGTTATTATAGGAGATATAATACATTCCAATTGAAGGTCCACTTAGAAAAACAATGCAGAAAAAATCCAATATTAAAATCTTTATAAGAGAAGAGTCAATCTATACTATAGATTGGACTTAAAAAAATTGTGGATGGTAGTAGTGGAGGGAACTTTAAAGGGATTTACAAAAAATGATTCAGATGATCGTAGAAGATAGCTAACTCGTATGGTCATCATGAGTGAGCTATCAATTCAATTTGTTGAGGGAAAATGGTTCCAAATATATTCTAAGTATTTAGAACTTAGGTTTAACATTTCTTCTTGTCACACAGTGGTGAAGGATATAAAAAAATTACAAGGTAGAAAAAGATTAGTTGTAAACCAATTTTGGGGGAGGGGGTTAAAGAGTTTCCCTTACCACCGATACATGGAGATCTATTCAAAATTATAATTATATGTCTTTGACGGCACATTTTATTGATTATGGTTGGAAATTAAACAAAAAAAAAATCTAAAATTTTGTCAAATTTTTAATCAAAATGATGATACCATTAGGAATGCCTTGGAGGCCGCAATAAAGGAGTGGAGATTAGAGTGGGTTGTGATAGTTATAGTTGACAATCTCTTTTCTAACGATATCGTATTGGGGCATTTTAAGTCCTATCTTATAGAGGCAAATAAGTCTATCATGGGTGGTGAGTGCTTGCATGTGAGATGTCATGCACATATTTTAAATCTAATTGTCAACAATGGCTTGAAAGACCTTGAAAATTTGGTTGCATGGGTTAGAAGTGTTGTGAGATTTGTGAGATTTTCACCTGCTAGATTTGAGAAATTAAAAGTTGATGTGAGGCTTCGAGTATAACAAGCAAGAGGGACCTTCATCTTGATGTTCCTACAAAATGGAACTCAACATTCTTGATATTGGAGATGACCTAAGAATATAAGTCAGCCTTTGCATTAATGGGTGATGAAGAAATTCAATATATTAAATATTTTGAGGATGATGTGGGATTAGGCAAGCCTACTAATGATGATTGGGAGGTTGTTGGAATTTTTGTAAATTTTTTGAGACTTTTCTATGAGGTCACCATGAGGCTTCCTGGTTCCTTGTACCCTACATCTAATGATTTCTATCATCAAATATGTAAAGTGAAAGAAGAATTAGATAACGTGTGCAGGAGTGACCAAAGTAGGTTACGGGAGATGGTATTGAGCATGAGGGTTAAGTATGATAAATATTGTGGAGATTTGAGTAGGATGGATATTTTCTTATATGTGGTTGATGTTCTTGACCCCCAGTACAAGATTGATAGCATGGTGTGTGGCCTGAGATTGGTGCACGGGAAGGCATGGGTCGATCATATTGCGACAAGGGTTAGAGGTGTAATATTCCAGCACCTACACATAGCCCATCATCTCTTCCCAAAGCCAGAGCTGGGAAAAAGCGTAGATTAGAGTGGGGTGAGAGATTGGAAAAAGACCCTATAGTCCATTACCTTGCGAGGACCAGTAGGAGTTGGAAAGATATTTTGCATCGGATTTGCACCCATTTACGTAAGGACTTGATATCTTATCTTGGTTTAAAAACAATGCCGTGAAATATCCTATTCTTGGAGACATAGCTCACAGTATTGTGACCATCCCTATTACTACCGTAGTCTCAAAGTTGGCCTTGAACACCAGAGAGCACATATTGGATTCATTCTGGAGTTCATTGTCTCTCCTACCATTGTGGACGAATTGATTTGCAACTAGAATTAAATTTATTTTCCAAATGTGGGGGACTTTGAGGAGGCCGACGAGGAGGTGGGTAGTGATCAGCCTAGATCTAGTAATCACTTTTAATTCATTGATTTGGTTTTGTTATTTTAATTTATTTATATTCATTTAACTGGTATTAATTTCAAATTTAATTGTTGTAGCGATAGATGAGGCTACGTCTATATCGACTACAATATGACTTCATGTCTATTGGATCCATCATTACCATTTGTCATTGGTTTGTATAATTTGTCCCTTAATTATTTTGTGTATTTATATAATTTTTGGCAATTCTAATTATTTTTATTATATTTTGTTAACTTTTATAGTCTCACTGTCATATGCTCTATCCTAATCCTAATCCCAATGATTTCATTATCATCTTGATTTCAATCTCATCTTGATTATTACTTTTAATGTTTATAATTTTTAGATATCTATTGTATATTTTTATTTATGATTTGTATTTTTTATTTGTAATTCTAATTTGCTTTCCTATTAATATTTCAGGTTTTATGTTCTTACAATCTCACAGCACAGCTCATTGACTTTCCCACCATCATGACCACTGGCCATCCCAAATTTCAATGTCAAAGTCAATTTGAAAATTGAAATGATATTCCTAGGTCAATTGTAATCTTGCTACAATTTGTAATGTTAGTTGTTTAATTTGTAATAGTTTTAGATTAATTTTATTATTGTAATAACTTACTTAGGATTATTAGTTGCAACTAAGATTATACAAGTTTTTAATTTGTATTATTTTGAAACCCTAATTTTTTTTAATTTGTATTATTATTTTTAGTTAGTATTTACAAATTTCATAAACAGATTTTGGGCCGTGGGCCCCCGCCCCCAACACTCGTACGAGGGCGGGTGCAAAGGGGACAAAACCCCACCCCGGCCCATGCAGGGGTGGGGTACGGGATTGGGGTCCCCCACCCTGGGGGGTGCGGGTAGCACTCCTATCCGCTATATATATGGTTGTGTGTGTTTTTGAAACTATTTAAAGTGAAGTCTAATCTTTTTGATCTTCACCTTCCTACTACATTATTGTTCTTCCAATTATAGGAGGACTGTTGTCATATATATTAAGCTTGTAAAAAATTATAAAAGTAACTATTAACATGATATGTCAAGTATAAAATATTAAAAATAAAAATAAATATACAATAAAATAGACATAAAAAAATGCAATAGAATCACAATTTCTTAAAGTAGAACTAATTTAGAAACTAAAACACATTCAAACTTAAAGAATAAGAAGAAAAAAAACAAAAACTCATCAACTAAACTTTTCTTAAAAAATAAAATATGTAAAATTAAAGTTATAATAAGTATAAAAAAAATATTAAATAGAATGAAAACATAAATTGAGATTAGATAAAAACTTAAAAAAAAAAAAGAAAATATAAAAATTCCAAAAAATGAAAACTAAAAAGCAAAAAAAATATATAGAAAACAAAGAGGCCAGCCACGAGGGGTGGCCTCGACTGGTCCATCAACATTTTCTATTTTGTTGATCTTATTTTTTTTATTCAATTCTTTAATCAATTATAATCACATAACATGTTAATTATGTGTTTTTTTTTTAAAACTAACTGTGTAGGACATGTGTCTTTCTATAATTTGCAATGAGATAGTAAACATGCTCTTCAACTATTTTTATTATTGAACTAACAAAATTTTGACGAAAGTGTTGACTTTTAACTAAATAGAAATTTCAGTGAAACTTTTTCAACCCTAGAAATCAAATTGAGAAAAGGTCCAACATCAAAATTTTGTATAGTAGCTTTTCCTCTTGGAGGGACGTATTTTTCCCTCGCTGGCGAGGCCCAACCCGTCTCGTCGAGGCCCAAAGCCTAGATGCTACTGCCCATTGAATGACGAAGAAGAGGAAAGCTTAGGCCAGTATAAGGAAATGGAATAGTACTCAAACAAGCACACCATATTAAATGACCCGATATGGGTCACAAGGAGAGCATCTTGATAGGAGATCTTGTCCATGATAAGGCCTACTATATTAAATGCAAAGACATGGCACCCAGAGCATGGGCTAATACCCTAGGCATAGAAAGAATAGAGACCCAACAGAAAAAGGGGGTATAAAAGCCTAGATATAGGTAACAATTCAGACTCGTGTTATCACAAACTCTATCTCAAAAGATAAAGCTAACTTAGGCATCGAATGTGTTTTCTGGCACTCCAGGTCACCAAACTTCCTTGATACAGACCAGACGAGAAGACAACGGGGTGTCAAACACGTCATTAATAGTTGGCATCGTCTATGGGATCTTTGAGTGAAATTGATGGGACTTTTGTATAATGGCCACGACAAGATCCCAGGCGACCTGCGATAGGAAGATACCTCGAACAACATGGAGGGAAGGCTTTGCAAAAATAGAGGAGCGAATGAGGAGGATGGCGTCAAAAATGGCGAATCTCCAAAGAGAAAACGAGATCCTGAAAGGAAGGAACTCTGGATCTAGAGAAGGTGTGGGACAGAGCCAGAATGAGCAAATTGAAGCCATATTGCAAAGCGCAGGTGGGGTCACCACTGACGATAAAGAAAACAAAAGATACACCTTAAGCGATGTAGCCTCATGGGCCAGTATGAGGAGATGACCAAAAAGATAGGAGCATCTTCCTCAGTCAATCAACTGCTTAAGAGTACAAACCTCCCTTACAGTGTTGAAGTTATAGTCGTCCCACTTTCGGCTAAGTTTAAAATGCCACAAATTGAGATATACGATGGATCCAAAGATCCAATTGAGCATCTTGAGACATTCAAGGCTTACATAATGCTCCATGGCTTTTCCGGGGAGATCGTGTGTAAAGCTTTCCCCTCCGACACTCAGAAGGACAACAAGGGGATGGTTTGGAACTTTACAGCTAGGAGCCATCGACAATTTCGAAGAACCAAACGTGCAATTTATAACCCAGTTCATGGCTAGCAAGAGAATGAGGCAACATGCAGCCTATCTCCTCACTGTGAAATAGGGATAAGATGAAAGTTTTAAAACTTACCTCTCCCGATTCAATAAAAAGCGCATGACTACAAAGAACTACGACAAGAAGATTACGCTAGCAGCACTCTTGGGCAGCATTTGGCCTAAAAGCTCATTCATGGCCAAATTGGTAAGACGAACCCCCACAACACTACGATAACCCATGGGCCAGGCAAACGACTTTGTTAATGCCGAAGAAACACTCCAGGCTTTGAATGCCCTAAGAAAGTCCAAGTTGGAATGGTCGAAGAACGAGGAAAAAGGAGGCACTAGAGGGAGAACCGATGAAAAGGAGTCAATGACTAGGAAAAACAATGGTGGGGCTCCTCCTAGGAAGACGCATTCGAGCATTAGTGTACAAACGGGAAGCGAAGGGCGGCCTCGAGGCAACAATGATCATATCCAAACAATTCACAAATTTTGCACTTATCACAATGCAGAAGGCCACCGAACCGAGGATTGCTACCTCTTGAAATGAAGGATAAAAGAGATGCAAGCAGATGGGGAGCTTGGGCGGCTGGTTGCCCAGCATTCATTGCCACCTAGGCGAGTAGATGATAGAGGTAATGAGTGAAGAAGGAAAGACCACATGAGCAAAAGTCTAAGGGGAAGGAGGATCACGAGGAGGAGCTTGGAGAATCCCTTAGGCTGAAACCAAAACAATGTACCTTTAGGAGAAATCTAGACTATCACTGGGGGAGTACCAATAAGACAAGCTCGAACCCAAAAGACGATGGTTGTCTCTTTTGATGGAAGAGACCGTGAATGGGTCCTCACATGATGATGTCCTAGTGGTAACAATGCTGGTCACCAACTTCACCATTAGGAAGATACTGATAGATAATGGGAGCTTGGCTGACATCCTTTTTTGGGAGTTGTTTACCAAAATGAGAATCGATCAAAACCGGTTGCGCCCATCCCCACCTTGTTGAAGGGATTTTTGGGAGAGACAATGCAATCCATGGATTCCATTACCCTGTCAGTGACGATCAAATCGGGAATGTACATGGCCACCACGATGATGGACTTCCTTGTAGTCAAGACTCATTCATTATACAACACCATAATCGGAAGGTCGATGCTGAACAATCTAAGGGCCATAACCTCTATGTACCACCTGAAAATGAGATTTCCAACGAAAACAGGTGTAAGTGAAGTGTGTGGCGAGTAGGTGGTGGCGAGATAATGCTATGTGCAGGAGTTAAAGGGAGGAGAAAAGGATGTGCACATGGTAGTGACTGAGCAGCAAGCTCCTCTCTTGCCTCCTGAGCTCATCAAGTGACAAGTGAAAACCAAGGACAAGCAAAACCTAAAGCAAGGAGAGACCAACAAGCCCTTGGAACTAATTACATTAGACGAAGCTCACTCTGCATGGTTGAGTGCATCTCTTGCCTAGTTATTTAAGTCGAAATGCTGCATTCACACCGGCGAACAAATGAGAGAACACTTCTCCTAAATGTCCCATCTCTCATCGCCACCTAGTGTGTGACGCCCCTAGCCCCCTCTTGGAATTGGACAGTGACTAAAATATCAGGACATTTAACTCAAGGCTACATACCCCAGTATATGACATTTAATAAACAATACACTTAGCATGTTTTTAACAATATGCAATAATCGCAGCAGAAATAATTAAAATCTAATCAATATTTAGAACAATTAAAACATGGTACCATTTGAAACTAAAATCCAAAAAATAAATAAAAAAACACAAGTGTTTAAATCTCCAAAATACAAGAGGGCTCTAAACCATGACCCTCAATTAACCATGTCTACAAAGTTTCAAACTTTGACACTGCTTTCACCAAAACCTAATTCACTTTATCCTTGTTGATGATTTTCTACAAGTCATCAAATAAATTAAGAATTTTGCAAATAAATCGATTGGCTGGCTCTAATATTTCTTCTAGGGTTGGCTCCGCCACGCACTTGGAGCTCCTTGGGCCCTCCTTAATGGTTGGGGGGATCCTCCCTCTTGTGTTTCTCCATGTTTGATCTCAAATCCTGTTACAACTTCTACCATTCTGGATGGGAGAATGGTAGTGGAAACTAACATAGTAAGATTTTGAAGATTTGAGACAAGTTAACCAACAATACAAAAATAGATAACATGAGCATGTAGAGGCAAACCATGAGGATGAATGTATGGATATGTACTTGAGCCAAAAACTCAACTCATGCACGTACTTTTCAGAAATCAGTGACAGTGTATTCATATGATAGAAAATCATGTTTGACATTTTAATAACATTTTCTTTTTTCCATTTCACATGTTACAGTTATAGTCATTTTAATCCTTATAACATATGGGTGGACACTTCATGGCTCCCTTAAGCACCATGAACTCCTTATTAGTTACCGCATCACTTACCCGACCCACTTGACCGGGGGTGACTACATCAGAGTACTTATTATGCTATAGTTTGCCTTTCACCTTCATCACATACATATGGTACAATAGTCCGTAATGCCTTCATCGCACTTTACACATGTAGTACCCACTAGCGTTAGGTGCTATTTTGCTCTGGAATCCTTTAAAAAGGACTCAATTGAAGTTCGTTGATTGTATTTCGTCAACCCACAGGTTAGCACTACAATTTACGCACTTCAGAGTGGACATAGGAGTTCCATTAGGGCATTCCCTCGTCCTATCATTCAGGGTTATGGCAAAACATGTAATGATATTTTCTTTTAAAAACGATGCACAACCTAAAATGCATGTGACTTGTACTTTGAAACTCTTTGTCTTTCAGGAATGTGTGTGTAGATGAAAAGGTTGAGATAAAAGTTAATGGTTCTCACCATGCGAGCTCCTCCTTTTACTTGTGGCTCCTCTATTTACTCGTGTGGTTGGATGAATGGGGATGGTATGGGAATAAGTAGTGTTTTGGTTGGAGAGAAAGTCATGTTTGGTAGGTGAGAAAGTGAAGGAAATCAATCTCCTCTTATGGTGGTCGTGCAAGAGGGAAAAGAGTGAAGTGAGAGGTGAGTGTTTAAAGAAGAATGACAAAATGACTCTTGGGTACCTCCTTTTGGGCGCCAACCCCCTTAAAGGATGCTTTAAATAGTTTATCATTTTCCCACACTAGCCCTCCTCTCTCACCATCATCTTTGACATTGGGAACCAAATAATATTATGCATAGGTGCCAAGTGGCACCTTGCTTCTTACATGGCTAAAACCCTCTCCTTTTTTCCTCATGATTGCCTCAATTTTGGGAACATCACTAGTTCTCACGCATGAACGACACATGGCATAAGCCTTGCCCTAAATCGAAACCCTTAATGCTATTAGCGCATCCCTCACATGGTCTAGGTTCAATGAACATTCAGGGGCGTCTAAGTCTTTTGGCCGAAACCCTAAATGGGTGTCATTGGGTCTTGGGACTAGGTGTGTGCATGTTTGCCATTTGACAATGGCATATGTGTCTTTTTGCCTTAGCCGACCCTCTCTCTTTCTCTTTTGTCTTCATTTCCCACTAGGATTCTTCTAGGATCCTCGCACGCTCCTTTCCTAGGCCTCTATTACTCTTCCTCATGATTGCTTCCTCCTTGAGATTCCCTCACTAGATGCATGCGTGACACATGGCAAGGCTGTTGGCGGGGTGCTTGTGGGGGGCTTGTAAATCCTTTTGGCCAAAAGCCTAAAGGCCCTTTGAGCCTTGTGTATTAGATTTATCACCTTCCCCATGTGCCTCTCATTATTGCCATGGTATTCAAGGAACTTTCACACTAATTATTACATGGGTGGTAGCATGTTAAGGCTTAAGGTTTTTCTGAAACCCTATTTTCTCTCCCCTATTTCACACTTTCACATCCAGGTCTAATGCATTCCTAGAGATAGGTTTGCTTGCGAGCCAAGTGGCATGTGGGTGGGTGCAATGGGCGTGTGCCCTAAGTGTGCCAAAACCCTAACTTATTCTTCATCAACTTGACTTCTTCTAAAAGCCATTAACATGCTTGCTAATTGGCAAAGTATGTGCTCCTTCCTTAGACTCATAATAATGAGGACTTAGGGAATCTAAAACACTTGTCCATCCTATAGGCACCTCCACTCTTACTAAACCCTAACCTTCTAGTGCCAAATGCCACATGGGCCCTTGGGCCTATTGGTGGGCTTGAGTGCCTTAGGTGTGCAACAAGTTAAAGCTCACATTTCTCATTAAGTGCTTTCGTCATCTTTTCTTGGGCCTAAAATTATAGTTGGCTGTGACCAATCTCAGTGACAATGACAAGCGAGGATTTGGCTAAGTTCGAGTTGTCACACAGTGTGGTAGAGTCTATCTCCCGCCTGGTTATCTAAGTCAAAGCTCCACACTCACACGAGAGAACAAATGAAGGAACACCTCTCTTAAGTGTCCCATCTCTCCTCACCACACAGTGCGGTTGAGTCCATCTCTCGCCTGGTTGTCTAAGCCAAAACTTCGCACTAGTACCGACAAAACAAAAGAGGAAACACCTCTCTTAACTATCTCATCTCTCCTCGCCGCCCAGTGTGGTTGAGTCCATCTCCTATTTGGTTAGCTAAGTCGAAACTCCGCAGTCACACTAGCAAACAAATGAGGGAACACATCTCCTAAGTGTCCCATCTCTCTTCGCCGCCCAGTGCAATCGAGTCCATCTCCCGCCTGATTAGCTAAGTCGAAGGTCCATGCTCGAATCTGCTAAGAAAATAGGGAACGCCTCTCCTAAGTGTCTCATATCTCATCACCACCCAATGCGATTGAGCCATCTCTCGCTTGGTAACCTAAGCTAAAGCCCCACGCTCACACCGATAAACAAAGGAGGGAACACCTCTCCTTGACACCCAGGGCGGTTGAGTCAATCCTTGCCTATAGACAAAGGCAAATGGCCCTTTTGCTCAAGACAAAGGGTATGGCTCCCAGGCAATCAATATGCCCTGATCGACCCCGACATACATGATAAAGGGCTCATGCGACAAGTAAACAAGAAAGGAAAGAAGCAAGAAATGTATGTGTCCATACACACCAATAAAAATCAAGGAATAAACAAAAAAGAGAGGACAAAGATTGCTCAAAACAACGAGCGCCAGAAAAATATATATTACAAGAAATTATTCATTTAATAAAATGGATTACAAAAAAAAAAAAAAAAGAACAATGATGAAGATTAATTTTGAGCAACGAGGTAGGGGAAGGTGTCCAGCATCAAATATCTACCCAAGGAGTCGAGGTCTTCCAGTAAGTCTGGGGGTTCACCAAAAGGTAATCTCTCATCTTCTCTAGGGCCAGAGCGTACCCATAACCCCAGGCTTGATTACGGATTGTCTTGGCTGCCATCATTTGTGGAGAGAATCTAACAAGCTCTTCATTGGAAGAGGCGAGCTCAGACTCCAATTCCTTCACCCGCTTCTTACAAGATTTCATCTTCACCTTAGCACACAACCAGGTGTCACTAAGCTCAACATACTTGTCTTCCACTACAATTTTGTCTCTCCTAAGCACCGCGTGCTGCTCCTCGAGCTTCTCTTTCTCGACCTTGACATAGTTGAGTTCCAAGCCCAAGTCTAGTTTGGCGTCCTCACACTCCTCCAACGAGATGACGTATTCGAGACAATAATGTTGGGCCTCTTCTAGCTCTTTTTCCAAGAGGGACACTCAAGCCCACTCTAATTCTACCCCTCCTCCAAGGATCTAGCCTTGAAATGATTACGAGATGCCTCCTCCCTCGACTGAGCCAAGTCCTTCTGAAGGTCAAACACTTCTTCATGAAGGTTGGCGACATCTTCTACTGGAAAATTGTTTTAATTGTCAACCTAAGAAAAAGCCTGCTCGGCCTAGTCTCTTTTGACCTTTAGCTTGACGATCTAGTGGTAAGCCTGGTTGGCATAAAAATGCAACATATGAACCTCCTCCTCTAGCTCAGCCCATGATTCAAGTGGCCAATTGATTAACCCCTATCAAACGAAATCATTCAATTGACAAATAACAGAAAAAAGAAGAGCCTAATGTGAGACAGTACGAAATTTTATCGGAGAAAGTCTTTAAGCTTGTTGGCCATCCCGCAAATGGCTTTGGCCTTAGCTCTACCAACACCAGGTTAGGAACGTCGTGATCTATAAAGGCCAAAGTGCCTCAAGAAAGTGGGATCCTCGCCTCAGGGAGCTAACCCTAACCCCTGAATTGGCCCAAGGGGAAATGATCGATGGTGACAAAGGTTCATCACGCTTTGGTGCATCCCCGTTCGACCGTGATGAGGGTCCAACGCTTGCGGGGTTGACATGACCTGGCTTTGTCAACTGCTCCTCCCAGCCTTATGGAGGGGCCTGGGTTGATACTTCCTCAAAAGTAGTAGGTGAGGAGACTTCTTGCCCAATGGATGCACTAAAGGGGGAAAGGGTATCGAAACTCTATCTTTGCTCAAGTCCACAGGGTCCTCGCAAGAAAGACCTTTAGGACCAGCTGGGCAAACGGGCATCTTGCCACCAGAGGCTATGGAAGGAATGGAACTTGGAGTACTTGTGTAGCCCTCGACGCTATTCCGAGGAGCCCCTTCTACTTGATGTGAAGGCGCATCGAGCTTCAATGTTGCTCAATGCCGTAGAGACACCATCAACCTCCTCTAAATGTTCATTAGTCATCGGGCCGCGAGACAGACCAGAAATCGGATCAAGAAGGGCTTGAAAGAATGCCATCTCTATGTCTATGTCATCTTGGTCAAGAGCCCCAACTAGCCCTGGGTCGTTAGGCGGGGTAAGAGAAGGGGTGCATGCTAAGCTTCTGGCACTGGGAGCTCAAAATCCAACGTTGTCGGCAAGTTGGCGACAACTTGCTCCATGATGTCGTTGAAACTGTCAGAGTAAGGGGAATCCTCCTTGATATGAGCTCTGACACTCGACAGTGGCTGGGTTCATTGTGGTCGCTCAATGGACGGGCGGGAAGTCCCTTATTTTGGCCCCGTGTGACCACGAACTTTCTCCAACAAACCTCATTGCCTTCCCAAAGAGGTCTTTGTTCTCCCACCTCTAATGGAGCATCAAAAGGTCTTTTCTTGCCCCGCGAAGCAATAAGGTTGCTCAGAAAGTGGCGACCAACCGCATGAGATCAATCTACCATCACCAAGAATCGGTTGATATCTACCCTAGTCAAAAGGGTGTCAGTCTAAATCTCTTCTTGGTGCTGCTCGATCCAGAAGTAAACCATTTGCAAATGAACTTGCTCTCTCTTGGAAAGGGTCACGAAGTTTACTTTGTCGTCAGGGACAAATCCCCCACATCGCCCGGACAGGAAATTCCTGGTTAACAGCTTCCTTACCATGGAATTCCCATCCTTCGCCAGATACAAAAAGAAATTTGTGCCAGCAATTTTTGGAGTTGGAGTAGCGGCCTTCAAATTGGGAAACCCGATATTTTGATTGAGAGTGAAAGCTACAAATATTCCCCTCCAGGAATTGAATCATGTGAGTGAATACGAACTCCCGAGTATTCAAGTCAGGATACTCCTCGTCAACAGGTTCTAGGACCATCTGCAACACCATACAACATGACATCAAGATCATCCATGCATTGGGATGCAACTGGATTGGGGTCATTTCTGGGAAGTCCAGAATGTCACAGATGGAGTGATAAAAAAAAAAAGTCTCAGCCCATGTGAGAAAGTAGTAATGTGTAGAGCAACCCCCTTGACGAATCCCTCTAAGTCAACAGTTCCACGGTGGGGCTTAGGGGTCTCCAAGACGACTAAGTCAGATCCATACGCATCCCTCAATGCTCTGAGGTTCACCAAACTAGTGGTGGTGGACCAACCTTACCCCTCGTAATAAGAAAGGTCACATCGTGAAGAAGGCTTGGGCCCCTTCAAAGATCACCCGGGCGAGGAGAATGTGAGCCCCATGAAGAAAACTAAGAAGCATTTCTAGGAGCCATCGAATGTGAGATGAGAAAGCTAGGTAAATGAGAAGGAGATTAGAGTTTCAGGGAAAAGCACAAAGAGGAAGGAGAGTGAGAGCTAGCATGGGGTAGAAAAAGTTTGAAGAATAGGGAGGTTTAAATAGAAGACAGGCGATGGTCAAGTGACTCCAACGGGAAGCTGACAGGTGGATAGGGAATAGAAACATCGTTGGCGAATCCTGCGATTCTGCGATACGAGAGGACATGGATTCAGAACTGTCATACCTTGTCTCGAGACGTGGGGATTTGTATTGCCGAAAAAATTTATAAGGATAAAGACAAAATGTGAGTGTTAAAAATTTCCACCATGCCCACTTGGCAAAATTGGGTTGCAGGAAGGGGATCTTGGCAAGAGATCTTGTCTCTGACAAGTGTTGCTGCATTAAATGCAATGACATGCCACTCAGAGTATGGGGCGAACACCCCAAACACCGAAAGAACAAAGACCCAACTGGAAAATGGGGTATAAAAGCCTATTACAAGTACACTTTAGACTCATATGTTATCACAAACTCTCTCAAAAGATAAAACTATCTTATGCATCAAAGGTGTTTTCTGACACTCTGGATCACCAAGTTTCCTTGATACAAGTCGGACGAGAAGACCGACAGGAAGTGAAACATGTCATTAACACGTTTATTTTATCATATTATTGTAACATTTAATTAATCTAAACTATTTAAATGAAGACGAGATTAGGGATAAAGAATAATAATCATTTTTAAGATAAAGGCATCATATTGAGTGCACATAAAAGATAAAACCTTAAAATTAGATACCGTAGGATCTTGGGTTGTTTGTCAAATATGGCTATCAAAACGTAACAAAGGTATCAAAGAAATGAGAATATTCGAAAACAGGAGGATTTTATGTCAGGTTGGTGCCAAAAAAGTACGTGGCGAACTTTGCCAAGTAAGTACCATGATTGTCCATGATACCGTAGGAACTCTCGTGGCTTTATCTTTAGGGTAAAGCAAATACAAAGTTGAACAAGA